>OY731406.1:53100081-53301057 GCA_963425845.1 Sphenostylis stenocarpa
CCTATTTGATGAAGACAAACACCTCTTTGAAAGATTTTGATCTGCAGAAGAAGTCACTTGGATATATAGATTAGTGAATATTCAATATCAATTATTTCTCCCCCTAGATTAGTGAGTATTTGAAAAGTGAATCATTTCTCCCCCTTTGACTTCATAAAAAATAAGGAAGAGAGGGATAAAACAAGAAGTATGCATAGCATGTAATGATAACAAAATTTATCAGTAAAATCAAAGAGAAACAGAATACCAATGAGATGCATTATTCATTTAAAAATAAATTAAAGTTGATTCAAACTTATCTTCGTTAACACGTTTGTAATGAATACAATAGACACGTGTAAAGAGAAGGGAATTTTGCTTTAGTAGCATGTTACAAGAACAACTAGTAACTAAAGCCTTTAATTTTCTTTTCAGAATAATAATCAATTAAAAATAGGACATAATCGATTAAATGGATCTTGTTAATTATTTTAATTGATACAGATAACATTTTAATCGATTAAAACAGGAATGATAGATGTACATTAAAATCCTGATAGAATTTAATCGATTAAATCGAAATTTAATCGATTAAAACAGTACAAACAGTAGTATTATAAGTGTAATTAATCGATGAAAGCTAGTTTATATCAATTAAAATAATCAGAAATGAGAACTAAGTGATGTTTGATGCATCTAAAATGCCTAATTCAGATCGGATTTTATAAAATCGATCACGAGCAAGAGGTTTTGTGAATATATCAGTTAATTGTTTCTCAATTTCTATAAAGAAAATTTCACAATCACTTTTTGAAACATGATCACTAAAGAAATGATTTGTCTTGATCCTAAAAGACAAGTTACTTATGTTAAATTCAAAATACTCACAAGATATTTTTAAAAGAGAATTGAAAATTATACAGATGAATATTGATAGATAAAGATTTAAGCAAAAATCTGCATAAAATGAGGTTTTCATAAAAAGGGATTCTTAAGGAGTCGCAACTAATGTTTTAACCGTAAACATTGAAAAAGGAAAAAGAAAAGGGCGTTGGTTTAGAAAAAACCTACTTTGGCCATTAAAACCAGGGTTGGGTAAGGGAGTTAGTTATGTGTGAGGAAGGTATTAACACCCCACAATGCCCCTTTCGGGTTCCCTATGATGGATTAATTCTAAAAATAAAGATATAAAAATTATGTTTTTACCCTATTTATTTACTTGCAGTATTTAAATAAATATCTACATGACCCTAATTTCTAATGCACACAGAGGAAAGTGATAAAAGGAAAGCAATAAAAGAGAAGGAATTGAGAAGAACCTCCGAAGCGAGCTTTTTTATAAATCTTTGAACTTGAGGATGCTTTTTGGCAGTCCCCTCCCACTACAAGTCGAACAATAAAATTCTTAAACTCCTGAGAGTTGGATGTCTCAAAAAGAGACTTTCTTAACCGATTTTGCCCAAATGGACTATCAAAAAGACTACTTGGACCTCTAGAACAATAGAAAAATGCCCAGAAGTGTCTCAAAAAATGAGAGAGTGTGAGAAAGTGTGTGAAATGGGAGAAATGACGTCATATTTATAGGCTCGCTCATCCAGGAGGCCGGGATGACCGTCCCAGATTTTGTCAGTCGGAATGGTCGTCCCAAGCTACCAAAGAGGGTGGGACGACCGTTTGGAATTTGGGATGACCGTCCCAGACACTAAGGAAGGTGGGACGACCATCTCAAATTCGGGATGGTCGTCCTGACTTCTCTAACAAAATTTCTAATTTTTTATTTTCTGGGAAAACCCTCCTTTTCTTAAATGGAGCCTATCTAACACTACTAGGGGTCATATGAAGCCTTGTTCATCTTCAAAATGGAGGATTTCTAAACTTTATTGTGAGGTCGAGCAAGATTTGGTGTCTACAGATGAAGTTGTTCTAAAGTCCTTTGATCAATGGTCGCTTGATGAGAACAAGCGTGCCCAATATGATGTAAGAGCCTGAAACGCTATTGTTTTTGCCTTAACTCGTAATGAATTTTACAGGGTCTCACGGTGCAAGACGACAAATGATATGTGGGACACTCTTGAAGTGACACATGAAGGAACAAATGAAGTAAAACAAGCACGCAAGAACACACTTATTCAGGAGTATGAATTGTTTCAAATGCAACATAATGAAAGCATCATGGATTTACAGACACACTTCATGAATATAGTAAATCACTTGGAAGCATTAGGAAAAAGTTTTGGCAATGAGTAGTTGAATACAAAGATCTTGAAGTCCTTAGACAAGAATTGGTAACCAAAGGTCACTACTATTACAGAATCAAAGGATCTCACATAAATGGATATTGCTACTCTATTTAGGAAGTTGCGAGAGCATGAGATGGAGCTACAAAGGTTAAAGAATGGTGAAAAGAACCAAGCTAAGACGATAGCTCTAAATGCAGTAAAAACTTCACGAGATGAAAATGAAGGTGAGTTTCCGGACTCTGATATATCTTTCTTTGTTAAAAAGTTTTCTCGGTTTATGAAGAACAGGAAAAAGGGACAACAAAGAAAGGAGAAAACAAATAAGAACAAGTGCTATGAATGTGGAAAACTTGGCCACATCATATCAGACTGTCCAGAACTTAATAAAGATGTGAAAGAAAAGAAGAAACATAAAAAGATTTTTAAGAGAAAACACAAAGCTTATATTTCTTGGGAGGACAATGACTCTTTCACTACACAAGAAAGCATTTCCGAAAGTAGTGCTGGAGAAGAAGAAACAAATCTTTTATTGATGACAAAAAGTGAGGATGAAGCTTCATCACAAGTAAGTAGCACACAATCCTTAACTTCATATGATAAGTTGCATGAAGCATATCAAGAAATGTATAAAAAATTTGACATTTTAGCTAAGAAATATACTGAACTTAAACACAATTTCCATTCACTAGAAAATATTGTTGGTATTCTAGAACAAGAAAATGAGTGCTTAAAGAAAGATGTTGAGGAATTTAAAACTCTGTTTAAAAATAAATAAGTAGCTAATTCTTGTGAAAATTGTAATCATTTGAAAAAAATGAGATTTTCAATTTAGAGAAAATAATGAGTTGTTTCCACCGTCAGAAGAGGCGGTCGGAGCGACACGATGATTTTGATTGATTCGCATTTTTTGAAAGAAGTGGTTCAACGCCTTTAGGCTGTCCGATAACCGGGTTGGACCTAAAGGCAAGTTTTCGAAAAGGTTTGAGGAGTCGCCATTAGTGTTGTCGCCGCCGTCAAAAAGAGGCGGTCGGAGCAACGCGATGGTTCCGACTTTCCATTTTTCGCGTTTTTATGGGTGATGTTACAACGCCTTTAGGTTGTCCGATAACCGGGCTGAACCTAAGGGCGAGGTTTTCAAAAGGGTGTCCTTAGGTCATCCGATAACCGAACTAACCTAAGAACTAATTTGAAAGGGTTCTTATGGAGTCGCCACTGATGTTTTTACCGGAAACATCGAAAAAGGAGAGAAAAGGCGTTGGTTTTCGAAAACCAACTTTGGTCGTTAAAACCAGAGTTAGGTAAGGGAGTTAGTTACGTGTAAGGGAAGTATTAGTTCCCTTACGACGCCCCTTTCGGGTTCCCTATGACAGGCCAATTATTTTATAAATAAACTTTTGAAAAGACGCTTTTACCCTTTTATTTGCAGAATTGAAATAATGACTATGTGGCCCTAATGTCTATTACGCAATTTAATCATAAAAGTAAAGACAGTAAAAGAGAGGGAGAGAATGAAGAAACCTACGAAACAAGCTTTTTGATTAGTTCTCTTGAAAATAGGGTGCGTTTTGCCAGCCCTTCGCTCTTACAATGCCGAAAATCGCTCTTGAAACGCTATAAAGAGCTCTCTAAGACACTCAGAAACTCCGGAAATGCTTCGGAGGGACTCTAGGAAGAGAATTTAAAGAAAGTGTAGAAGGGAAAGTGGAAGAACTGTGTGAAATGAAGGGGGGAGCGCTCACTATTTATAGGGATTCACGCCTGTCAGGTCGAGACGGCCATCTCGACTGACAAGGTCGAGACGGCCGTCTCGTCTTGCAAAAGTGGCGAGACGGCCGTCTCGTTAGGCGAGACGGCGGTATCGACTTTTCAAGTGACGAGAAGGCCTTCTCGCCAAACGGGAGGGGGGTCTCACCATTGGCAAGTGGCGAGACGGCCATCTCGACAAACGAGACGGCGGTCCCGAAAAGCGAGATGGCGGTCTCGACTCCTGAAGGCGAAAATCCTTATTTTTATACAAAAAATCCTTCCTATCCTAATATGGGGCCTAATAGTCTCTCCTAGTGGCTTCTTAGGCTTCGTCCATCTTCGAATAGGTGGTCTTCTGTTCTTATTTTGAGGCCGAGCAAGATTTGGGGTCTACAGCTGTCCCCCCTTTACCTGACTAGTCGACTGTTGGCCTGTCGTGCCAAGAAGATCGACTGGAGGGTAAAGGAGTTGACCCTCTTGCCCGGTTACCCTTCGGATGTTCTGTCTTGCGGCGGTTGATCTTCTGGGGAAAAGTGTGTTGTGCACCTCCAGGATACTCCTTCTGACGGTAGCCGATCCCTTCGGTTGACACATGGTAGAACCTTAGGATACTCCTTCTGACGGTAGCCGATCCCTTCGGTTGACACATGGTAGAACCTTAGGATACTCCTTCGGTTGATGGGTATAAACCCCCCATGAGGCTGGTAGTTGCAGTCCGCTTTGTGTCAGACTGGATGAGTATAAACCCCCCATCAGGCTGGTACAGTCCACTGCGTAGGACTGATGGTGCTGGCGGCTTACTGCTCAGGTGGCTCATGCGCCAATGTTGAGATGTGTTCTCTTGTCTTGATGAATGTTTTTGATTTTTCTGGAGTAATCTTCCGGTGTGCCGGGGATTCTTTGTTCTTTTGGCTTTTCCTTATAGCCATCCAGCTTGTTGTTTGCTAGGGATTCTTTGTTTTGATCCTTTGGTATTTGTCATCCGACTTTGCTGGTTGTTGGGGATTTTTTATTAGTGCTTCTTAGGTAGGCAGGAATCCTCTGGGGATTTGTTGATCTTGGTGACACCTCTTGAGTAGGCAGATATCCATTAAAAATTTGCTGATTTTGATGGTGCCTCTGAGCAGGCAGATACTCCATTGACTTTCTGGTAATGCCTCTGAGTAGGTAGATGCTTCATCGGAAGTGAAGACTTTTGACTGCATTTGTTTTGCCTCTGACTAGGCTGATATTCCCTTATGGGGATGCTTGCTCTTGCTGCCAGGTCTTGCCTATGTGTAGGAAAATGACATTCTGAGGATGAATATGAAGTTTTGCCTTTGTCATAGGCTTACTGGGGATGATTTTTCTCTTTTTAATGATCCACCAGGGATTGATTGCCTTCCCGAGGATCTATTTTTGGTTTGCCCCCCTGGGGGATGGAGTTTTGACTTCTTGTTAGATGCTAGTGTGAGTTGGCTTTGCGATGCTCTTATTGGGGAATGGACATTCTGTTTACCTAAAAGTTGGGATTTTTATTTAATTTTGCCTTTTTCCACGATTTATCTCTTTTTTATCGCGATTTTGAAATTTGGCCTTTTCTTTTCTGATAATGCATGTGCCTTTTTACTTTTAAATTTCTTTTATGCACGCAGACTTTTTCTTCTTGCAGGGGATTTCCCGCTTGGGGGTTTATTGGCCTTCCATTGTCGTGGCCTTTTCTTTTTAGGCATCCTGGTGGGGATGAAGGGTTTTCTTTTTGGTGATCTACCAGGGAATTAGTTGACTTCCTAGGGATTTGATTTTTTCTGGGGGATGGAGTCTTGGCTCCTTGATTGATGTTAATGCGAGCTAAACTTGTGAAGCTTTTATTCTACTGAGGGATGAGAATTTCTTATTCATTCTTTTTGTAGACTTTTCTGGGGAGCTTCACTTGGGAATTTTATTCGGCCTTCTTTGTCATGACCTTTTTTGTCATCTGCTGGAGATGAAGGGTTTTCTTTTCTCTTCTTGTCTCTTCTTTCTTTTTGTTGAGCCCTTGATGGTTTGGATTCTTTTGATTGTTGATGATGATGGGCTTTTGAAACCTTTATTCTCCACTGGGGAGTGTGGAGGAGACTTTGGGTGAGTGTGCTCGATGACTCGTGGTAGCGATGCTGATCCGCAGGGTAAATTTTCTGTTGCCTTTGGAGTAGGCAAGGATCCGTTTGGGAATAACTAAGCCTTTCCGTTGGCTTTTCTTTTATGATGTCCGATGATTGTGTCCTCTTTTATTGGGTAGAAGAATGATGACTGGAGCTTTGGCTTTTGGAAGCTCTTATCTTTTCTGAGTTATTTGATGATGACAACTCGCTCTTCTTTCTTGAGGGAGAGCAATGTTTGAAGACTTATTATTTTCTTCGTGCCCTCTTTTTTGGGTAGAAGGATGACGGTTGGAGCTTTTGATTTTCGAAAGCTCTTATTCTGCTGAGTCGCTTGATTGACGACTTGCTCTGTTTTCTTGAGGGCATTATTTGGAGACTCGGTCTCGGTGATCCTGTTTTCAATCACAAACATGGAGCTAGTCTCCTTATATGTATGAATGCTTTTCGTTTTATTATTATTATTATTATTATTTTATCTCGAAGTTATTTTTATTTCTTTCATTTTTTATCATGACAAAGTCATTTTGTGCGACTATTTGTGTGTGGATGCCCTAAATGCAATCTATCCTTTTATTTGATGCATCTAGAGAAGTAACTGGTATCCTGCTGGAATTTCATGATTATGATGAAGGGCCCCTCTCTTTTATTCATTTTTTTATTTAGCCCTATCTTTTTCCTAGACCGCCCTTTTGGGGTTTTCGGTCTAGCGGGCTGCCTTAATTTTTGCCTAGGATATCTTAGCGGGATTTTCCTTTTTTATGAATGCCCTAACTTTTGCCTAGACCGCCCTTTGCGGGTTTTCGTTCTAGCGGATTACCCTAACTTTTGCCTAGCAGACATTATTCTTTTTATTTTCATTTTTTCTTTCTCTTCTTTTTTTGAGAGATAGGACCTTATCATATGCATGCAATGTTCGCGATATGCATCCTATAGTGCTATTTCAATTAATATTTCAAAAGGATTAATCAAATGTGCTTTTACTTCTGATGAGCTTCTAATGTTATGTGCTTTTGTCGACAGGATAGGTTGTACCGATTTTGCCGTGTTGACTTTGCCGTGACCGAAGAATGATTGTGTTGATTGCAGAGCGACTTGCCATGTCAGTGTGCCCCTCCCTTTCCTTGGGGATGTCAATCCTCCTATTGATTACTATCTCCACATTTCCCTACTAATTACTAGAATGTCGTAGTGGTAAGGGTCAAGAGAAGAAAAGGAAGAGGATATTTAATTCAAAGGCTTGTGTTTTAGAATTGTTTTATTTTGACAAAAAATGGTTTTTGTAAGCACGACTAGCCAAGGTTGGTTAGAGTGTTTAGGCTAGTTTAAAAAAACGTTTTGTTTATGGAGTGACGTCTTATTCTATAGCGCTTGCTATGACTGATTGACTTCCCTAGTCCGCACTTTGGGTTTTCAGTTTAGGATGTTGCGTTTTGTTTTGTCCCAACTTTTGTCTAAGTTTCTTTTTTTTCTTGCTTTGAGAAACCTAGCGGACTTTATTTTGTAACCCTAATTTTTTCCTAGGCTACCCTTTATGGTTGTTCGGGTTTCCTAGCGAGTTTACCCTAACTTTTGTGTAGCCCCCTTTGGTGGGTTTCCTACCGGGTATCTTGCCCTTTCTTTTTGACTTTCGGCTTCTATGGGCTTCTTTTGATTTTCTTTTCTCTTTGTACAACATTGGCGAAACACGACTTTATTATAATGAGGTGGAACCTTATTTTGTGTTTCTAGTCAATCAGTAGTGATGGATTTGACTTTTATTTTGGTCAATAGCGCAGTTTGATTACCTTGACACGTTTTGAAAATGTTTGCTTAAACATGGTTATTAATGAGGTTTAGATATGAATAGCAAGAAGAGAAGCAGATAGTGAGAATGACATTCTTTGTAATTAATAGGGAAATATGTGCCCTACAATGCTCGGGGGTCGGGCTAGCCCCGAGGAGTAATCTCTAATAGTCATTGGATTTACAAACCCTAAGAATCAGAAGGAGAACACCTAATGACTAAAGTCGCTTTTGACGCTTGAACCTCTCTATTTGGGAAAATCTGATTCAAGGTGTGGAGGGGAGACTTCCCTTTTCTCCGTGCAGCATGATCCTTTGTAGGGTAATGCTTCAAAGGATTGTCTTTAAAATCTGGTGGCTCCATTATTCCTTGAGAGTTTCTAATGAGCACTTGGTTTGGGCGATATCCATATTTTCTCATCATGTGGGTCACCTTCATATTGTTAGGGAAGTCTTTTCATATTGGCAAAAGATATTTCAAAGGTCCTCTTCAGCCGCATCCATTCAACGTAGGGCAGACGACTTGCTGATCTGAATGTTGTCTTTAGCTCAAACTGTGACTAGCTTGTCGCCTACCATGAGTTTGTCTCTTTGGTGGAGCATTGAAAGAACTGCCTTAACGTCGTGAATCCAAAGTCTATTCAGTTTCCTCGTTGGATTTTGTTTTTCTTCAGTCTTTTTATTTCTACCTTTATTCTTAGGAGCGTCATCTTATAGCTCCTTGGGGGAATAGATTCTTTCATTTCTAATCCTGCCCCCGATACCGGCTATGCTAGAGATATCTTTATTGATGGACGATGTTTCTGTGTATCTCCATTGTACAACTTTATTTGACGTATGAAGCGTGAACTAACGCAATGGAATCCTTGCCCCCTCTCCTTTATTTACTCGGATAACCAACGGTTGAGGCTTATTGTCTTTCTTAGGCGGGTCAACCGTTGGGGAAAACTTGATGACAAAAGGTTTGCTCTTCATCTTATTCCGATTAATGGAAAGCACATCAATTAATCCTTTCTTTTTATTATCTTATTATTATTAAAGTGAGGATGAATGAATGCAATTTATGAATGCAATAGACGTTTGAAGAGATGATGAAACCAAACAATTTTATTTATTTCATCCAGATAGTGTACATTCCTCAATGCAATATTTCGAAGTACATTTTTTTAAAAGCAAAGAAGCCTAAATGAACCCATAGGCGGGTTAGAATTTCTATTTATTTTCTTTTTGACTTCCCGTGCATGGCATGCGAAATCCTCTTTTCATGGTATTGAGGAATGTCCACTTCTTCGACTGTCTATTATTAGATGCATGTTATGAGGATGAAGTTTGGTGGATGCATGTATGGAAGTGTTTGTTTTTTCCTAAATATTATCATGTTTTATTTTCTGACATGATGTATGATAGTGTTTGGGATTTTGTGTTTTTTTTTTATGCGGATGAGGGCATGAAGAATACCAGCCGCTTTCTAGAATGCAAAAAGATTTTTATTGTTTAAAAGGAATGATTTATGAGATGGATATTCCTTAAGACAATGACTTAGGTATCCTCCTTAAAGCTTACGCTTTGTGGGGTATCATACCCACCTTGGTGTAATGGTTCCTTTCCCATCACAAACTTGACAAGTATAATGGGGATCACCATCACACCTTAGTACACTTGTCCCTTCCTTGTCGCGAAGGTCACAAATGTGTTCGGGGCCTTTTTCGCCATTGTCTTAGGGATATCTAGTGCTCCCTAGAATGAATGTATTTATGCATGCACCAGTACAAAAGGGCGGTAGATGTTCAAAGTGCAATAAATTTTGATTGGGATGTTGGATTTGGATGCACAACATATCAAAACGAAGAGAAAAAGATGAAGAATCAGGCTGCAAATGCTCGAAGGGGATTTGGCCAGTAATTTTCCCAAAAAACGCTCCTAAGACCCATTTTTTAGGGATTTATTAAAATGATGCGTATGCATACTTTCCTTATGCATTTATTTTCTCTCATGGTTCTTCCGCTCATGGTATGATGTGACATGAATGTTTTGAATTTGTCAAAAATCATTTTATTTATTTTTTATTTAGGTCTTTATTTGATTTTATTTTATTTTTAGAGCCTTTTATCTCTTTTGTCGGATTGCATGACTACTTAGCTTACAAAGAACCTAAAACCAGGCTAGCTAAAAGGAAGACTATTCGAGATATAATGGTTTTATTTGCGAAAGAATAATATTAGTGTCCCTTATCTCTTCTGTCAAACTGCGTGACTACTTAGCTTACAAAGAACCCGAAACCAGGCTAGCTAAAAGGCAGACTGTCCGAGATAAGGATGTTTATTGTAAAATTTTGTTTTTATCTGTTGTTTGGTTATGCTATGCAATTAAATGCAATAAACAAATGCACATACAATTCACTCATCCGCGAACATGTGAGAAGTCGTTTTAATCACGAGGTAGGGTTTTCCTGCAGAAAAGTGCATTGGCAAAGATAGGTTCTAACTGTTCTCACCAAGGCTTAGGCCCCCAAGGTGGCCCCATTATAGGGTCCCCACTCTCCAGCCTTCCAACCATGCTTATCAATAAGGTCATAGTCAGTCTTTGTGCCAAAAGAGGAAGGTTATCACCTTGAGTGGTGGTTTCCGATCACACCGGTGGGCTCAGGGCCATTACTACGGCGAACCGTACCTGCCACCCACTCCCTATGGATTTCTCACTTGTCCCCCGGGTATAGAGGGAACTGTTGTGTGCAAAGGTTTATGTACAATTTGTATTTCAAACAATTGCGTAAACATAAACAAACAACAGTTATTAAAGCCAAGCAATTAAAACATGTTATAATACAAGGTAGGGTAAAAGCGTAATTTCTTAGTTTATTTATTAAGTTGGCCCATCACTAAATGGGATCAACTCTCTAGGCTTCCCCAGTGGAGTCGCCATTTATCGCCGCCGTAAAAAAGAGGCGGTCGGAGCGACGCGATGGTTTCGACTTTCCGTTTTTCGTGTTTTTATGGGTGATGTTACAACGCCTTTAGGTTGTCCGATAACCGGGCTGAACCTAAGGGCGAGGTTTTCAAAATGGTGTCCTTAGGTCGTCTGATAACCGAGCTGACCTAAGAACTAATTTGAAAGGGTTCTTATGGAGTCAACACCGATGTTTTTACCGGAAACATCGAAAAAGGAGAGAAAATGCGTTAGTTTTCGAAAACCAACTTTGGTCGTTAAAACCAGAGTTAGGTAAGGGAGTTAGTTACGTGTAAGGGAAGTATTAGTTCCCTTACGACTGAAAGTGATGAAGATCTTATTGAAATACTCTGACAAAGATCTTGTTGATTTGATGAAGTCAAAGATAAAGTCAAAGTCAACTTTGTAGGAGTCAACAGTCACTTAGATAAAAGAATAGAGAGATTAGTGTGTCCGCAACTATGCTTAGGTATAATCATTTTTATCTTTTCTGCTGCATGAGGTTTCTTCACTTAAAATATTTTGCAAAATGCCTCTAAAAACGTTTAAGCAATTAAAAACAAAGTATTTTAACAAAAGCTTTTTTAAACAAGTTTTTAACTGATATAATTTTGAAATAACCGGTTGTTTTCATTAAAGAAAGTTTTGAAAACCTTCTGTCAGTGTTTTAACTGATAAAGCTTCGAAATAACCGATTAAAATCACTTAAAATGTTAAGAGAAGCGTTTTTGCAGTATTTTAATCGATACAACTTGGTTTTAATCGATTAAATCCACTTAACATTCAGGATGATCAATCAGAATGCAATTATGACCAATCAAAATCAGATATGATCAATCAGAATTGAGTTATGACCGATCAGAATCAGATATGATCGATCAGAATTGAGTTATGACCGATCAGAGCTTTTTCAATCGATTAAAACACGCTTCAATCGATTAAAACAAATTAGAAAATTTCTTCACAGCGTTTTAATCGATTAAAACTTATTTTTATCAGTTAAAATCACTTTGAAAATTTTACAATAAAGTTTTGCAGTATATTAATCGATTGAAACACGAAACAATCGATTAAATCAAATTAGAAGATTTTTTGTAAAGAGTTTTAATTGATACAAACGTTGTCGTATCAGTTAAAACAAATCTGTTAAGTAATCAAGAACGCTTTAATGGATTAAAAGAAGTTTTAACAGATTAAAACTACACTTTTAACAGATTAAAAGATTTTTTAACAAATTGATTAAACCAACGAGCTTTGAAAATCTTCTATAAAAACAGTTTGGCTTGAACATTTTAAACACAACAATTGAACATCAATCTTTAGCAATCAAGCAAGCAAACTTTAGCACCCTTTCAAGAAAGATTCGCGCCAGTTTTTGTGAAGTTCTTTGAAATTCTTTCTTGAGGCAAATTGCTTTCTTTTGAAGAAGAAACACACTGCAGAATTGCATAAAACTGGTTTGAGCATTCTAGTTTCTTCTTTTCATTTCCTTACATTCTTTTTGTATTGTTTGGTGCCTGGAATTGTGGGCACTGGTTTCTCTGCAGCTGGAATTTGGTTGTAGAGGTTGTCAAGAACTGGAATTTGGTTCTTGGTGAAAGGTTAGGTGCAGGAACTGGAATTGTGGTTCTTGTGATAGATTAAGTGTAAGATTGTAATCTGTAAAATATTTGATCTAGTGGAACCCAGCTGGAATTTGGCTGGAGACTGGACGTAGCCTTGGTATTGGGTGAACCAGTATAAACACCGGTGATATCTTTCTAAACCTTTCTCCTCTTTTAATTTTGTTGCTGCATTTATTTTTGATTGCTTGCTTTGTGATTCAAGAACAGATCTGAAATCTTATTTTTACAAATAGATAATCTGTTATTTGCGAAAAACTTTCAAAGATCAATTCAGCCCCCCCTCTTGATCTAAAACTACTTTTCTAACAATTGGCATCAGAGCGAGGTGCTTGAAAGTTATTCAAGTTCTTCGATCCATGGCTGAAAACAGATTACCATTTTCTGAGGGAGCTTCTATTAACAGACCTCCACTGTTTTGTGGAACAGATTATCCTTTTTGGAAAATTAGGATGAAGATCTTTATTGAGTCTATTGATAGAAATGTTTGGGATGTAATTGCTAATGGCCTTTAATTACAGTAAAAAGAATGGTCCAATTTAAACGATGAGGAAAAGAAAAAAGTTCAAAATGATTGCACTCGCTAAAAATATAATTACTTCGCACTTAACATGGATGAGTTTTTCAGGGTCTCCCAATGCAAATCTGCCAAGGAGATGTGGGATGTTCTTGAGGTTACTCATGAAGGGACAACAGATGTAAAGAGAGCTAGAAAGCATACTCTCATAAGAGAATATGAGCTCGTTCAAAATGCAAGCTGGTGAAAGCATTGCAGATGTGCGAAGCGATTCACTCACATCATTAATCATCTAATGGGCCTAGGTAAAACCTTTGATAAAGAAGAATTAAATATTAAAGTCTTGAAATGTCTTGACAGGTCATGGCGACCAAAGGTCACAAGCAATTTCGGAGTCAAAGGACTTGTCCGTCATGACAACAACTTCTCTGTTTGGCAAACTCGGAGAACATGAAATGGAAATTAACAGATTTAATGAACAAGAAGTCTCCGAGAAGAAAAGCGTAAGTATAGCACTCAAAGTTGAAGAAAGAAATCAAGAATCGAGAGGAGGAAAGTGAGAATCTTGGACTACTCGTCAGAAAATTCAACAAGTTTCTCAAGAAAAAGATTCAAGACAAGGAAAAACATAAAAGGTATGAGAAAAAAACTGATTCTTCTAACTTTAAATGCTATGCCTGTGGTAAGCAGGGCCATGTAAGAATGGAGTGCCCAGAAAAGAACAAATATAATGACAAGAAAGAAGAGAAAGTCAAAAGAAGAGCCTACGTAGCATGGGATGACAATGACACTTCTTCAACAGACAATTCTGACAATGAAGAAGCCAACCTGTGTCTAATGGCAAATCAAAACCTTCAATCCAGCAGTGTAAGTTCTAATTCTTCTTCAAATTTAGTGAATTATAATTCATTACAAGAAGCATTTAATGAAATGCATGAAGAGGCTAAGAAATTACAAAAAGAAAATGATAGGCTAAAAAGATTGAATAATTGGCTAGTAAATAAAGTAGATTCTCTTGAAAAGAGAATTCTTGAAGATGAAACTGATTGTGATTTCTTAAAATTAATTCATGATAATTCTGATTGTGCATGTAATAAACCCTGTAATAATTGTTCAGAATTACAAAAGAAAATTGATTTTTTATCACAAACTGTTTCAAGATTTACACAAGGTCAAGCTAATCTTGACGTTTTACTTGGGTCACAAAAACTAATTTTTGACAAATCAAGAATAGGATTTAAATCTAGGATGAAATTCAGAAAAACAAATGTAGATAGGAAATCGTACTCTGTGATTAAATGTTTTTACTGCATGAAAAGAGGTCATTCAGTAAAATACTGTAGAATTAAAAAGTATGCTATTCCTAAAGGTAGAATGAAATGGATTCCAAAGTTAAAGTCATTTCAAATAACCTAATTGGACCCAGTAATTATAAAGGGTACCAGAAACATGTTAAATTTGTTTTGCAAGAACAAAATCTGGAAATCCCTTGGTATTCAAAACTGCAAATCAGGTTCTGGTTTCATTAACTGATTGTTTCAATTGATATAAAACAGTATTAATCGATTAAAATAACTTAAAGAAAACATCAGAAAATCTGTCCGTACCGTTTTAATCGATTAAAAGGCGAATTAATCGATTAAAATGTTCTCAGGATTTAAGTTTAGCTGTTTTAATCAATTAAAAAGGATTTATATCAACTAAAATCACTAAGATGTCAAATTTAATCGATTCTTTTTCATTTTAATCGATTCAAATTCTGTTATCATTTTATTAATTTCATCCTGTGTAAGACTAATCGATTCCTTTATGAATTAATCGATTATTTCACTGTAGCATTTTCAAATCTAGTATTAAAGATCAAATTAATAGGTTAATTAGTTGGTTAATCGATTAATTTGTTTCTGAAAATTAGTTTTATAACGTCCAATTGAAAATTGGTAAGCAAATCAAAGTTAAAATCCCAAGTTTATATGGTAATCAAAATCTGCATAATACTTTTAAATATTCTTTGACCAAGTCAAACATCTTCCCAAGAACAGTTTAGCTGATACACCCACTGTACAAGAATCTGTGCCCGTCTTCTTAGTCAAGGGGACATATGCAATTAAAGCTGATTTTGCAGGTTCTGTCTAAAGTAAACTGCAATTCACGAAAATTGACATCCGTGAATCTTCAGTTTGTTCTCTTGTAGCTCATTGTTCTCATTCTTCTCTTCCTGGTTCAAAGTGCTTCTCCCTTCTTTCCTTGTACACACGTCTCGAAACTCTTCTCTCGAAAATACAACAAGATGCCGAGAAGATCTAAGTCAAGAAAGAAGCAAAAAGGGGAATCTTCCTCTCGCTGCAAATCCCGGTGGCCATCCGGAAGCCTGGTTTGATGGAGATATAGGAAAGATGAACACCTTCATCTCTCGAGTTTAGTCAGAAACAAATTGTTATTCCAAAATTTATCAAATTTAGGTGGTCGGACGAAGAAGGTTTTACTAGTCTCGAGAAGAAAGTTAAAAAGTCAAAAGTTGAAAACCTTCATGGAGTTCACAGGGAATATTCAACCTCGATCTAGTTCGGGTCTTCTACTCAAATTTAACGAGTGAATAGTTCTACAATCGGATCTCAAGTGAAGGGAGTGAATATGGAAATTACTCCTGCTGTTTGGGAGCAAGTTGCTGGCCTTAAGGATAGAGGTGTCAAAGTCTCAAGGGGGAATATTTCTGAGATTCCTGAGTTCAACAAGATTTAGTTTTTCTGGTCTTGCCTTAAGGATCCAAATGACTCGGTAAGAATTCTGAATGCCAGAAAACTTGCACTTGAACATAGATTACTTGCTTTTATTGTGGCATGGATGCTTACTCCAAGGGGGAGTAATCATGCTATTCTTAATGAGGGAGATCTTGCCCTCATGTATTGCATTTTTAACAATGTTCGGGTAAACTGGGTGTATGTGATCAAAGATCACATGTTGAAAGCTAAAAGGTTGGCAGATTTCAAATTGCCATATGCTATGTTAATCAATAATTTCTTTAGATTTTTTGAAGTTGATCTTTCTGGGGAGAGCATAGAAACCCCCAAAGCATCTAATGAAATTGACGACTCCACCCTAAGAAAAATGGGATACATAAAAGTTGATGATGAATGGATCTCCAAAATTGATGCTGGGATGTCTGAGGGTGAGGAAGAAGATGAAGATGAAAATGAACAAGGCCAAATTCCTCCCTCTCCAGCTGCTGCAGAGGTTCCTAAGTCAACCAGTGGTCAAGCCTCATATGAAAATATGGAAATCATTCCTTACATGGAGCAGCCTGATCGTGGGACTCCTTTATCTCAGTTTGAAAGAACAATGCTTTCTCAAATGGCTGCAGTGCAGGAAAATCAGAGAAAGCATATGCAGATGACATTTCAACACTTCCAGCAAACAAACAATCAATTCGCATCCCTTGAAAACCAAATTGCTGATATCTACACCAAGCTGGAAGATATGCAGCTGAACCAAGGAAACTGGGATGATTGATTTTATGGATTAAAAGGGTCCCTTCTTATCTTATCTTTTATTTCTTATTTCTTTTGGTGCTAATTTCAATTTCTGGTCTGTAATATTTACTGGTTGTATACCAGGTACAATATTTTTAGCTTTGGTTAATATAATGTTGGTTTTAAATCGAATCAAACTAGCCTAGATAGAATTTAACATAGATCCCTGATATTTTTAGCTGATACAGAATAGACTTAATCAATTAAATCGATTAAAGGAAACACTTTCACAACAAAATAATCGATTAAACTGCGTATCAATCGATTAAAATCTATATAAACCAGTTTACATCAGTTAACTTAGCTAAATAAGATTTTTATTGGTTAAAATTTAATCGATGTAGTTGATATTATTGTAAAGCATCTTTCTAAATGATCGATTTTTCAAAACTTACATTGGATAAGGCATGATAAATTTGCATAAAACATTACTTAGTTTGCAAATCTGGTTGTTTTAATCAATAAAAAATCTTTTAAATCGATTAAAAGAGTTTATACAACATTTTTCTTTACTGTTTTAATCGATTAAAAGTCGAATCAATCGATTAAATGCACTTATGTTTCATACTTTCGATGTCCTTCACTGTTTTAATCGATTAAACCTTTATTTCAATCGATTAAATTCATTAAACATGAACTTTTTAATCGATTTTGTCCTGTTTTTAATCGATTTTTATTCTGGAAAGAAAAATTAAAGGCTTTAGTTAATGGTTGTTCTTGTAACATGCTACTAAAGCGTGATTCCCTTATCTTTACACGTGTTAATTGTATTCATTACAAACGTGTTAATGAAGATAAGTTTGAATCAACTTTGATTGATCTTTACATGAGTAAGATATCGTATTCATTTTTTTCTCAAATTTTCAAAATCTCAAACTTATTACATACATTTGCATTATTTCTCTTCTATTCCCTTTTTTTTTTATGAAATCAAAAGGGGGAGAATAATTGCTTTAGTTGCTTTACTTTTGATCAGAAATAATTCTTTATTTAGGAAGCAACAATTTAGGGGGAGAAATAGGAAAATAATTCATTTCTTTATTACTCACTAATCTGTTTTATCAAGTGACTTCTTTTGCAGAGTCATTATTCAAAGTGGTGTTTGTCTTCATCAAATAGGGGGAGACTGAAAGTGATGAAGATCTTATTGAAATACTCTGACAAAGATCTTGTTGATTTGATGAAGTCAAAGTCAACTTTATAGCGGTCAACAGTCACTTTGATAAAAGAATAGAGAGATTAGTGTGTCCGCAGCTATGCTTAGGTATAATCATTTTTATCTTTTCTGCTGCATGAGGTTTCTTCACTTAAAAGATTTTGCAAAATGCCTCTAAAAACGTTTAAGCAGTTAAAAACAAAGTATTTTAACAAAAGCTTTTTTAAACAAGTTTTTAACTGATATAATTTCGAAATAACCGGTTCTTTTCATTAAAGAAAGTTTTGAAAACCTTCTGTCAGTGTTTTAACTGATAAAGCTTCGAAATAACCGATTAAAATCACTTAAAATGTTAAGAGAAGCGTTTTTGCAGTATTTTAATAGATACAACTTGGTTTTAATCGATTAAATCCACTTAACATTCAGGATGATCGATCAGAATGCAATTATGACCAATCAAAATCAGATATGATCGATCAGAATTGAGTTATGACCGATCAGAGCTTTTTCAATCGATTAAAACATGCTTCAATCGATTAAAACAACTTAGAAAATTTCTTCACAGCGTTTTAATCGATTAAAACTTATTTTTATCAGTTAAAATCACTTTGAAAATTTTACAATAAAGTTTTGCAGTATATTAATTGATTGAAACACGAAACAATCGATTAAATCAAATTAGAAGATTTTTTCTAAAGAGTTTTAATTGATACAAACGTTGTCATATCAGTTAAAACAAATCTGTTAAATAATCAAGAACGCTTTAATGGATTAAAAGAAGTTTTAACAGATTAAAACTACACTTTTAACAGATTAAAAGATTTTTTAACAGATTGATTAAACCAGCAGTTTTGAAAATCTTCTATAAAAACAGTTTGGCTTGAACATTTTAAACACAACAATTGAACATCAATCTTTAGCAATCAAGCAAGCAAACTTTAGCACCCTTTCAAGAAAGATTCGTGCCAGTTTTTGTGAAGTTCTTTGAAATTCTTTCTTGAGGCAAATTGCTTTCTTTTGAAGAAGAAACACACTGCAAAATTACATAAAATTGGTTTGAGCATTCTAGTTTCTTCTTTTCATTTCCTTACATTCTTTTTGTATTGTTTGGTGCCTGGAATTGTGGGCACTGGTTTCTCTGCAGTTGGAATTTGGTTGTAGAGGTTGTCAAGAACTGGAATTTGGTTCTTGGTGAAAGGTTAGGTGCAGGAACTGGAATTGTGGTTCTTGTGATAGATTAAGTGTAAGATTGTAATCTGTAAAACATTTGATCTAGTGGAACCCAGCTGGAATTTGGCTGGAGACTGGACGTAGCCCTAGTATTGGGTGAACCAGTATAAACACCAGTGATATCTTTCTAAACCTTTCTCCTCTTTTAATTTTGTTGCTGCGTTTATTTTTGATTGCTTGCTTTATGATTCAAGAACAGATCTGAAATCTTATTTTTACAAATAGATAATCTATTATTTGAGAAAAACTTTCAAAGATCAATTCACCCCCCCTCTTGATCTAAAACTACTTTTCTAACAACGACGCCCCTTTCGGGTTCCCTATGACAGGCTAGTTATTTTATAAATAAACTTTTGAAAAGACGCTTTTACCCTTTTATTTGCGAAATTGAAATAATGACTACATGGCCCTAATGTCTATTACGCAATTTAATCATAAAAGTAAAGGCAGTAAAAAAGAGAGAGAAAATGAAGAAACCTCCGAAGCAAGCTTTTTGATTAGTTCTCTTGAAAATAGGGTGCATTTTGGCAGCCCTTCGATCTTATAATGCCGAAAATCGCTCTCGAAACGCTATAAAGAGCTCTCTAAGACACTAAAAAACCCCGGAAATGCTTTGGAGGGACTCTAGGAAGAGAATTTAAAGAAAGTGTAGAAGGAAAAGTGGAAGCACTGTGTGAAATGAAGGGGGGAGCGCTCAATATTTATAGGGATTCGCGCTTGTCAGGTAGAGACATTCGTCTCGACTGACAAGGTTGAGACGGCCGTCTCGCCATTTGAGACGGCGGTCTCGTCTTGCAAAAGTGGCGAGACGGCCGTTTCGTTTGGTGAGACGACGATATCGACTTTTCAAGTGACGAGAATGTCTTCTCGCGAAACGGGAGGGGGGTATCGCCATTGGTAAGTGGCGAGACGGCCGTCTCGACAAACGAGACGACGGTCTCGACTTGCATCAATGGCGAGACGGCGGTCCCGAAAAGCAAGACGGCGGTCCCGAAAAGCAAGACGGCGGTCTTGACTCCTGAAGGCGAAAATCCTTATTTTTATACAAAAAATCCTTCCTATCCTAATATGGGGCCTAATAGTCTCTCCTAGAGGCTTCTTAGGCTTCGTCCATCTTCGAATAGGAGGTCTTCTGTTCTTATTTTGAGGTCGGGCAAGATTTGGGGTCTACAAGTGTTTTAACCTTAAACACTGAAAAAGGTAAAAAAAAAAGTAAAAGGTAGTGGTTTTAGAAAAAACCAACTTTGGTCATTACAACCAGAGTCGGGTAAGGGAGTTAGTTACGTGTGGGGAAGGTGTTAGCACCCACAATGCCCCTTTCGGGTTCCCTATGATGGACTAGTTTAGAAAATAAACACTTAAAGAAATTATGCTTTTACCCTATTATTCTATCTACTTGCAGAATTTAAATGTCTACATGGCCCTACTATCTAATGCACACAAAGAAAGCGATAAAGAAAGTAGTAAAAGAGAGAGAGAATAGGGAAGGAACCTCTGAAGCAAGCTTTATATTAACCCTTTGAAACTTGAGGACGTTTTTTGGCAGTCCCTGTAGACCCCTAATTTTGCCCGGTCTCTCAAATAAAGATAAAAGAGATCACCCATAACAAGATAAAGCTCGCCTAGCATTACAAATAAGAGCCAAGGAGACTTCTTACATGAAGATAAAGCTTCAACAGACGCATATCGGCATCAACTCGACGTCCAAAACAGTAAGGAAAGCTTCCCGAGTCCCGAAACGCGCGAACCGGCCGTAACAGCCGAGACGGCCGTCCTAAAGGTGGGACGGCCGTCCCAACTTGCTCCAGCCAGCTGGGACGCGCGTCCCGAAGCTGGGACGGCCGTCCCAAGCCCTGCAAAAGTGGGACGGCCGTCCCGGGTCCCTGTGGGGTCCCAGCCGTGTAATTTTGCCATTTGGGACGGCCGTCCCAGCCCGTACGGCCGTCCCGAGTCCGGACGGTGGTCCCGAAGTGCGCCAGCTTCGAAAACTATAAATAGGAGGCTCATTTGTCACTTTTTCACACCCTGGACATCCCGCAGAGCTCGAAACACTTTCTAAAACTCAGAGCACTTGTCTATTTCTCTCCCTCTCTTGAATGATCTTTCCGATTGCCTTAAATAGGTAACAATCGGTTAAGGAATTATATTCCAGCATTCGATTCTTCTTTAAATTTTTAGTAGAGTCGATCCTGTATTGGTGAGGAGAGTCTCGTGTAGAGAGAGGGGTTGCCAAAACGCATCCTCACGGCTCGAGATTCTCAATATCAAGCTTGCTACTGGAGGTTCTTTTCAATTCTCTTCTCTTTTATTGCTTTATTTATTATTTAGTTTTATTTATGCCATGTAGAATAAAATCATGTAGATAGCTATTTTGTCTCTTTTATTGCTTTATTTAGCTTTATTAATCATTTTATGCATGCAATATAGAATAAAATCATGTAGATAGCCATTTAATATTATGTAATAAAATAGGGTAATCGCGTAATCTCTCGTAGTCTTTACTTAAATGAATTAATCTGTCATAGGGAACCCGAAAGGGGCGTTGTGGGGTGCTAACACCTTCCCCACACGTAACTAACTCCCTTACCCAACTCTGGTTATAATGGCCAAGTGCGGTTTTTCTCAAAATCAACATTTTTTCCTTTTCCAATGTTTATGGTCAAAACATTGGTGGCGACTCCATAAGAACCCCTTTTCGAAAACCTTTTAAAACAAAAAACGCGAGTCTAAACCATCTTTTCGCGACCGCTCGCATAAACGTTTCTAAGACGTTCCCCTCCGGACGTCGGAAAGGGACGGCGGCGACAGATGGCGACTCCGCTGGGGACGCTAGAGAGTTGATCCCATTTAGTGACAGATAAATTCAAACTAAGTAAAGATTTGAAATTACACCTTTACCCTTCGTATGTTTTTTACTGTATGGCTTTAATAACTGCTGTATGATTATTTCTGCAAATTGTTTGAAATATAAACTGCACACAAAAACCCTTGCACACAACAATCCCTCTATACCCGGGGGCAAGAGTGAATATCTATAGGGAGTGGGTGGTAGATACGATCGGTTAGTTGGCACACGGGGCTACTGCCGTTGTCGGAAAACCACCAACTCAAGGTGATAACTTTCTTCTTTTGGTCTAAGGGTGTCGCCACGGAGTTCCGTGCATGACCCGAGGATTGAGAGATTGAGAGGTCCCTATAATGGGGGCACCTTGGGGACCTTTGGCCTGGTGAGAACAGTTTAGAACCACCCAAACCAAGCACGTTTCTGCAGGAAAACCCTACCTCGTAATAGCGTGGCTCTGCTCGTGGATGTATGAATTGTGTGGGCATACGTTTGCTGCATTTGTATTGATGCATTAGCATAGGATAATCATACAACAAAAAAAAATGAAAAAAACCTAAAAATCATAAAAATATATAATCAAATTAAAGTCATAAAAATACCTTATAAAAAAAAAATTTTCTTGACAAAGTCGTATCATTCATACCATATCATTCAATAAGTGGTAAAACCAAGAGAGAGAACCAATGCATTAAGAAAGGTATGCATAAACATCATCATAATAAAAATCTCTCATACATAAACACATTCATCCTAGGACATATCTATTCCACACTAATCATTTAAAATAAAAGTTATAATAAGAATCATTAAAATCATTTAGAAGGTGGTCTGGTCTTCCGCCCGTCCTCACTCGTGCTCAAAAAGCCAAGAAGATGGAACAACTAGAAGAACAAAACCGAAAGCTCACCGCGGAGCTTAATACGCTGAAAGAGCAAATGGCTCAAATGTTAGATATGATGCATCAACAAAATATTCATCGAGAGGGTCCTCAAAATGGACAAGCCTCTCACCAGGAAGAAGAAGAGGAACCTCGGAGTGAGCCCGATCCATCTAGCACAAGAGCAAGTACATATTCATGCTCCCGAAATATCAAAACAACAAATCATTGCTCTTGAAGAGAGGCCGAGAGCTATGGAAGGACATAACTTTGATATAAGAGAGGCTGCTGATATGTGCCTCGTTAAAGACATCCAATTCCCTAACAAGTTCAAAACTCCGGACTTCCCGAAATACATAGGGTTAACTTGTCCCAAAAACCATCTTACAATGTACTGCCGTAAGATGGCTGCATATGCTCGATAATGAGAAACTCCTGATCCATTGCTTTCGGGAGAGTTTAGTCGAATCGGCCTTAAACTCGGTATATGCAACTAGAAGGGGGCCAAATCCAAACCTGGAGACACCTGCGGATGCCTTTCTTCGTCGATATAAATACAATATAGATCTCGACCCCCGAAAGAGCAGCATTTACAACTATTAAGCAAGAAAGATGATGAATCCTTCAAAGCATATGCCCAAAGATGGAGGGAATTGGCAAAGACAAGTGGAACCTCCTTTATCCGACAAAGAGACTACATCCCCTGTTCATCAATTCTTTGACGGGTCCTTATTATGACAAAATGATAGGGAACACATCAACACTCTTCGCAGATGTAGTCATTATAGGAGAAAGAGTAGAGCAAGGTCTCGAAGAGCGGAAGGATTGCACAGCAGTAACTCCTCCAACTCCTCTACTCCATTCATTAAAAAGAGCCTCGGGAAAAAGAAAGAAGGAACCGTAAATGCAATCAACTTGGCCATTCCTTCTTCCTCCTCTCAAGCAAACTAAGTCACGTAGACCGTAAAGGAAGTTCACCCCAATACCCACTTCTTATGCAAGCTTGCTCGTTAAAATTACTAGACGCCAAGCTCCTCGTACGCATCCCTCCCAAGAAGATGGAGCCACCATATCCGGAATGGTATAAGCTTAATGAAAAATGCAACTATCATTCGGACGCTCCAGGACATTCTACGTATAACCGCATAACCTTAAAGCATAAGGTCCAAGATTTAATAGATGCGGGATGGATCACCTTTGACGCATCTACTCCAAAGGTGGACGACCAGCCCTTATCAAAGCCTCGAGTAAAAGACGGGATAAGGGAGACCAGCAGATTAGGGCTCATCATTTTTACTTTTTTTGCAATAAAAATAAAGAAATAATAAAAGCTTCCGATGTATTTCTCGTGATCCTTGTCCATGATTATGAGATTTTTGGTTAAATTGGGCTTTGTAAATATTTTCTTCTATCAATACAATGAGGCATTTTTTTAATACACATATTCTCTTTCATTCTTTTCTCTCTCATACATTTAATAAAAGAATCTAAAACAAAGCATAACCCATACAAGTCATGTCTCGTGATTGAAAACTCCTTGGAAGATCTCGAAAGTCGAAGACGAATGGATTGAGTCGACAAGTGAGGAGGGGACCATTTCCCGGATATGCAAAGACTGTTAGAAAAAGAAGCTCAATCAATACAGCCCCATCGAGAGAAAACCGAGGCTATCAATTTGGGATCGAAGACGATAAGAAAGAAGTAAACATCGGTACCCAAATTAATAATGACGTCGAGGAAAGGTTAATACAATTACTAAGAGAATATATGGATGTGTTTGCTTGGTCCTACCATGATATGCCTGGGATTGACAAGAGCATAGTAGAGCATCTGTTACCAATAAAAGAGGGAATTCGACCCGTCAAGCAAAAACTCGAAGAGTAAAACCGTAATGGTCCTTAAAAATTAAAGAAGAAGTAGAAAAACAATTGGATGCCAATTTTCTAATTGTATCAAAATACCCCGAATGGTTGGCCAACATTGTGCCAGTCATAAAGAAAAATGGAAAAATCGTAGTATGCGTAGATTACAGTGGATTTAAACCGTGCAAGTCCGAAAGATGATTTTCCCTTACCACATATCGATATGCTGGTAGATCATACTGCTACAAATACTCTCTATTCTTTCATGGATGGATATGCAGTGGTATAACCAGCATTAAATTGGTCGTCGAAGATAGAGAAAAACTTCCTTCATTACACCATGGGGTACATTCTCGCTATAGAGTAATGCCTTTTGGACTCAAGAACGCAGGGGCTACTTACCAAAGGGCTATGGTCACACTATTTCATGATATGATTCACAAAGAAATCGAAGTATATGTGGATGATATGATCACCAAGTCCAAAAATGAAATAGATCACCTCCAATATTTAAAGAAGTTATTCAATCGACTTCGAAAATACCAGATTAAGCTCAACCCGGCTAAATGCACATTCGGAGTACGATCAGGAAAACTCCTTGGGTTTATTGTTAGTAAAAGAGGAATTGAGGTGGACCCTGATAAAACAAAGGCAATCATAGAAATGCCCCCACCAATGACAGAAAAAGAAATCGGAGGATTCTTGGGTCGAATAAACTACATCGCACGGTTCATTGCGCAATTAACGGACAAGTGCATGCCTATCTTCAAGCTATTGCGTAAAAACCAACCGAAAGTTTGGAACGACGAATGTCAACAAGCTTTCGAAAAATCAAAATGTGCCTAACCAATCCCCCGATACTCGGTACCACCTGTGGAAGGAAAGCCCCCGATTCTTTACCTTTCAGTACTCGACGAATCCATGGGATGTGTGCTCGGTCAACAAGATGATACGGGTAAAAAGAACAAGCCATATATTACCTCGCAAAAAATTTCTAAACTATGAGACTCGTTATACACCACTCGAAAAAACATGTTGTGCATTGGTGTGGGCAACTCAACGTCTTCGACAATATATGGCCGGACATACAACTTGGTTGATTTCCAAAATGGACCCAATCAAATATCTGTTTGAAAAACCCGTTTGACCGGAAGGATAGCCGGATGGCGGTACTCTTATCGAATTTGATATCGTTCATGTCACTCAAAAAGCTATCAAAGGAAGCCCTTTAGCAGCATTATCTAGCACATGGACCAATAGACGAATATCAATCCATACAAGATGATTTTCCGGATGAGCACATAATGCACATCCAACATGAAGAACTAGAGAATAATGAGTGGATCATGTTCTTCGATGGAGCTTCAAATTTACTAGGACACGGGATCGGAGCTATTTTAATATCTCCCGAAAAGAAGTATATACCAAGAATGACTGCATTAAACTTTGATTGCACAAACAATATGGCGTAATCACGAAGCTTGTGCTCTAGGTATTCAAACAGACTTTGGATCATGGGGTAACTAGACTCAAAGTATTCTGTGACTCTTCCCTTGTTATTTATCAACTCAAGGGTGAATGGGAAACTAAAAATTCCAAGTTAATCCCTTATCTCGGAACACATTCGTAACATGACTTCAAAAATGGAAAACATCGCCTTCGAGTATGTCCCTCGGGAAGACAACCAAATTGCAGATGCATTGGCAACATTATCATCCATGTTCACATTAGAACAAGAACATGAGATGCCCATCATCCAAGTCAAAAGGTACAATAAACAAGCCTTTTGTATGATGATAGACAATGAAAAAGATGAAACCCCTTGGTATCATGACATAAGGCGATACTTAACAAAGGGTGAATACCCCGAGGGAATCAAGTGACAATGATAAAAGGATTATTCGGAAAAGGGCCGTAGGGTTTATGTTGATAGGAGAAACCCTTTATAAAAAGAATTTTGACTCCACTTTGCTAAGATGCGTCAATCTCAAAGAATCTCGAAACCGATTAGGGAAATACATGAAGGAGCCTTCGGACGCACGCCCCAGGGCATATCATGGCTAGGAAAATCCTCGGGCGGGATATTTTTGGTCCACAATGGAAAAGGACTCGTCATCGCGTATGCCGTAAAATGTCACAAATGTCAAGTACATGCGGACAACGTGCATGTTCCACCGGTATCCTCTCAATGTTATGGCTATCCCATGGCCATTTGCCATGTGGGGCATGGATGTTATTGGTCCCATTGAACCTAAGGCATCCAATGGTCATCGATTTATTCCGGTGGCTATTGACTACTTCACTAAATGGATAGAAGCTGCATCCTACGCGCATGTGACTAAAAAGGTAGTGGTCACCTTCGTTCAAAAGAATATCATATGTCGATATGGTACCCCGCATCGTCTCATTACCGATAACTGGTCCAATTTGAATAATAAGATGATGGAAGAATTATGTCAAGATTTCAAAATTCAACACCATAATTCTTCTCCTTATCGGCCCAAAATGAATGGCGCTGATCGAAGCAACCAATAAAAATATCAAGAAGATTGTTCAAAAGATGGTTAAAACCTATAGAGATTGGCATGAAATGTTACCTTTTGCTCTTCATGGTTATCGAACATCCGTACGGACTTCAACAGGGGCTACTCCATTTTCCCTGGTATATGGTGTGGAGGCCGTGTTACCAATAGAAGTCGAAATACCTTCCTTGCGAATCATAATGGAAGCAAAACTAACAGTAGCTGAATGGATTCAAAGTCGATACGATCAATTAAACCTTATCGATGAAAAGCGGCTGAATGCTATATGTCATGGACAAGCCTATCAAAAGAAGATCAAGAAGGCTTATGATAAAAAAGTCCACCCTCATACTTATCAAGAAGGGGATCTAGTTATAAAGAAATTGCTTCCAACCCGTAAGGATAAAATTGGAAAATGGTCAAGCAAATTACGAAGGACCCTTTGTGGTCAAAAGAGCTTTCTCGGAGGGGCACTTATCCTCACCAATATGGATGGAGAGGAATTTCGACACCCAATCAATTCGGACGCTGTGAAGAAGTATTATGCTTGAAGACATTGCTCAAGACCCGTCAGGAATGAAAATCCGCAAAGGATGTTCCCGGGCAAAAGATAGGGTCCATATTCCTCGCTAGGATACGTCCTAGGCAAAAAGTAGAGGTAAAAAAAAAAAAAAAAAAAATCTAACTAAGAGCAATGGTTACTTTAGTCGAAAACCGAAAAGGCGGCTAAAGTAACATTCTTCCGTAAGCAGTAGCTCGCATAGTCTTCACTCGAGCTCAAGCATCTCAATCGAAGCAATTAGGAGAACCAGGGGGCGGATATCACGGACATGACTCGTTTAAGCCTATACAAGTATAGCCAACCTTGACTACCCATTCTTCTAAATCCCTTTTGTAATCCTTCTGTAAAAGAAATAAACTTTCGTTCATTTATCAATAAAATTCCCTTTCATTTCCTTTCTCTTGACCAAATATTACTGGAAATGCCTCTTTATTGATAAATCATAAATATGCGCAAAGACTTTTTAATCAAAAATCAAACATGCATCTAAAAAGGGGAAGCATATAAAAATAATAAGATAATAAGCGCCTGCTAGGATATTCTTAGGTAAAAACCAGGGTAGCCTCGCTAGATCGAAACCCCAAAAAAGAACGATCTAGGCAAAAGATAAGGCAAAAGCCCCTAAGATATTCTAGGCAAAAATTAAGGCAGCCCGCTAGATCGAAAACCCGTAAAGGGCGGTCTAGGCAAAAGATAGGGCTAAAACCAAAAGATGAGTAAAAGATGAGCCCATCATTAAGGTCATAAAAAGAGGAGCCCATAGGCATATTCATAAGAAGCCAACGGGAGAAGGCCAGTTACTTTCTAAATGCATTAAAAATAAATAAACAATAGATTGCATTTAGGACATTCACACACAAAATAGTTGCATAATATGACTTTGTCAAAATCAAGAAAAATAATTTTCTTCAAACAAAAATATTAAACATGCATATAAGGAGGTTAGTCTCCGCACTTGTGATTGAAAACAGGAAGCGCCGTAATCCAGTCTCCATATGAAAATCAAAATCGCGAAAAACGAAATCAAAATCATTTCAAGCAACATAAGGAACTTCAAAGAAACTAGTTCCAACCATCAACCTTCTACAATAATAAAAGAAGGTACAACGAAAAATGGCCAACTGAAAAGCTTGATCATCCCCAAGCGGATCCTTGCCTACTCCGGAGGCAAGACAAAAAGATTACTTCGCGACTCAGCTTCATCACCACATGAATCACCAAGCACACTCACGCAAGAGTCTCCATTTCATTCCCCAAAGAAGAATAAGGACTACACAAGAGTCCATCGAAAGAAAGCACAGAATCAAATCACCCAAATCACTGGGGGGCAACAAAAAGAAAGAAGAGAAAAGCCTTTCATCCTCTAACAAAGGCCACTACATGAAAAAGCCAAAAGAAAATCCCCAGGAAGAGCACATCAAGAAAAATCTACAAAAGCAGAAAAGGAGAAATTTCCATCCCCAGGAAGCCAATAAAATTCCCCATGGATCATTACAAAGAGAAGAGAAAATATATATCTTTCCATCTAACGTGCATAAAAGGCGCACATACAAACCCATTCCCTACAGTAAATAAAAGCATAGACAAAAGCCAGCTTCAAGCAATAAGGAGTCAAAAACTCCATTTTCCCTCTAAGGGGGCAATTCAAAAGAGATTTCAGCCAGAGCAATCAAATTCTCAAAAGAAAAAATTTTCACCGGTGAGCTTACAACAGAACTACTCGTTTGCTCAAATAAGCAAAGAGCTAATATCCCGGAGAAATGGGAAATCAACCTATGCGAGAGGTAATGCAAGCCCAAAAGCATAAAAGTCTTCACCATCGCTGAAGCAATTGCCTAATCAAGAGGCACAATCAAAGTCCCCAATAAATTCCCGCCCAAAAGGCAACCAACGAAGAATCCTGTAAAACCGGATAACTAAAATAGAAAAGTCAAAAAGAAAGAAAATCAATCATTCCTCATGGAATAGGCGCATGATCGAGAGACAATAAGTCGCCGGTAAACCGGGTGGGGGTACGTACTCACCTAAGCCTTGCAAAACTGGGGCTTACCAAAAACTTCATACCGGGTGGGGGTACGTACTCACCTAAGCCTTGCAAGCTAAAAACTCATCGTGGGCTTACCACCACAAAACGGCTTACAAAAACTTCATACCGGTGGGGGTACGTACTCACCTAAGCCTTGCAAAACTGGGCTTACCAAAAACTTCATACCGGGTGGGGGTACGTACTCACCTAAGCCTTGCAGTAATCTGGGGCTTACCAAAAACTTCATACCGGTGAGGGTACGTACTCACCTAAGCCTTGCAAAACGGGGCTTACCAAAAACTTCATACCGGGTGAGGGTACGTACTCACCTAAGCCTTGCAGTAATCCGGGGCTTACCAAAAAAACTTCATACCGGGTGGGGGTACGTACTCACCTAAGCCTTGCGTAACCGGGGCTTACCAAAAAAACTTCATACCGGGTGAGGGTACGTACTCACCTAAGCCTTGCAAAACCGGGGCTTACCAAAAAAAAAAAAAAAACTTCATACCGGGTGGGGGTATGTACTCACCTAAGCCTTGCAAAACGGGGCTTACCAAAAACTTCATACCGGTGGGGGTACGTACTCACCTAAGCCTTGCAAAACGGGGCTTACCAAAAACTTCATACCGGGTGAGGGTACGTACTCACCTAAGCCTTGCGTAACGGGGCTTACCAAAAACTTCATACCGGTGGGGATACGTACTCACCTAAGCCTTGCGAACGGGGCTTACCAAAAACTTCATACCGGGTGAGGGTACGTACTCACCTAAGCCTTGTAGAACGAGGCTTATCAAAAACCTTGCGGAGCGGGGTTCATACCGGATGGGGGTAAGTACTCATCGAGTTAGTCAAAATGCGGACTCCTACCGTGTGAGGGTAAGTACTCACCGTAACATTATATAGTGAAACTCAAAAACTAGATGGGGGTTCGTACTCATCAAACACCGGATGGGGGTGTATACTCATCAAGCCTTACAAAAAGGAGCTTACCCGACGAGGGTTCATTCTCATCAAACCAGATAGGGGTTGGTACCTATCAAAACTATGCATCATCCGTGAGGATCAAGCAACGTCGCAAAGCAAAGATCCGAAGGATAACCTGGCAAAAAGGGTTAACTCCTTCTCCTACCGACTAATTTTATCGGCATATTAGGCCAATAAATTAGCTAGGCAGAGAAGGGGGGCAGCCGTAGACCCCTAATTTTGCCCTGTCTCTCAAATAAAGATAAAAGAGATCACCCATAACAAGATAAAGCTCGCCTAGCATTACAAATAAGAGCCAAGGAGACTTCCTACATGAAGATAAAGCTTCAACAGACGCATATCGGCATCAACCGACGTCCAAAACAGGCAAGGAAAGCTTCCCGAGTCCCGAAACGCGCGAACCGGCTGGAACAGTCGAGACGGCCGTCCCAAAGGTGGGACGGCCGTCCCAACTTGCTCCAGCCAGTTGGGACGCGCGTCCCGAAGCTGGGACGGCCGTCCCAAGCCCTGCAAAAGTGGGACGGCCGTCCCGGTCCCCGTGGGGTCCCAGCCGTGTAATTTTGCCATTTGGGACGGCCGTCCCAGTCCGACGGCCGTCCCAGCACGGTGGTCCCGAAGTGCGCCAGCTTCGAAAACTATAAATAGGAGGCTCATTTGTCACTTTTTCACACCCCGGACATCCTGCAGAGCTCGAAACACTTTCTAAAACTCGGAGCACTTGTCTATTTCTCTCCCTCTCTTGAATGATCTTTCCGATTGCCTTAAATAGGTAACAATCGGTTAAGGAATTATATTCCAAGCATTCGATTCTTCTTTAAATTTTTAGTAGAGTCGATCCCGTATTGGTGAGGAGAGTCTCGTGTAGAGAGAGGGGTTGCCAAAACGCATCCTCACGGTTCGAGATTCTCAATATCAAGCTTGCTACTGGAGGTTCTTTTCAATTCTCTTCTCTTTTATTGCTTTATTTATTATTTAGTTTTATTTATGCCATGTAGAATAAAATCATGTAGATAGCTATTTTGTCTCTTTTATTGCTTTATTTAGCTTTATTAATCATTTTATGCATGCAATATAGAATAAAATCATGTAGATAGCCATTTAATATTATGTAATAAAATAGGGTAATCGCGTAATCTCTCGTAGTCTTTACTTAAATGAATTAATCTGTCATAGGGAACCCGAAAGGGGCGTTGTGGGGTGCTAACACCTTCCCCACACGTAACTAACTCCCTTACCCAACTCTGGTTATAATGGCCAAGTGCGGTTTTTCTCAAAATCAACATTTTTTCCTTTTCCAATGTTTATGGTCAAAACATTGGTGGCGACTCCATAAGAACCCCTTTTCGAAAACCTTTTAAAACAAAAAACGCGAGTCTAAACCATCTTTTCGCGACCGCTCGCATAAACGTTTCTAAGACGTCCCCCTCCGGACGTCGGAAAGGGACGGCGGCGACAGTCCCCGCACTCTATAAGCACGCTCCTCCCGCAAAAGAAAGAAAAGTCACTCTACCGAGGGTCGAACATCTCAATAGGAGACTTCCTTAACCGATTTCAACTTTAAATGGAAATCGAAAAGCTCACTCGAACTCCGGAATAATGCTCAGAGTCACTCAAAAGTGTCAAAAGGCTTCCTAGAGAGTGGTAAGAGTGAAAAGGTGTGAAATTTCGAGGAATGTGGGCTCCTATTTATGGGGAACCGGACCAGGAAAAAGTGGACGGTCGTCCATGGCCAAAAGTTGTCATGGACAACCGTCCAAGCTAAGTGGACGGTCGTTCATAGCCATAAAGTTGGCATGGATGGCCTTCTGACTGTCCTAGACGGCCGTCTGACTGTCCTGGACGGCCATCTGCTGTCTCCGGCAGATTTTCCGATTTTTATTGCCTCTAAAAAACCTTCCTATCTTAAATGGAACCTAGAAAAAAGCTACTAGGGACTTAATAAAGTCTTGACCATCTTCGAAATGGACGATTTCTGGCTTTATTGGGGAGTCAGACAAGATTTGGGGTCTACATGAGTGATTTCTCAAAATCTTCTCCAAATCTTGATTCTATATTAGGTTATCAAAGAGGGGATTCTAGCAAAGCTGGACTTGGTTACAAACCTAAGGAAAGTCTAGAACCTCATAAAACTATTTTTGTGAAAGAGTCAAGGAAAACAAATATAAAACCAGATTCAAAAACTCTAAGAAACTCATTTAGACCTCTTCAAAGAAAGCCAAGATGTTTTTATTGCATAAAATTAGGTCATACATCAAATAGATGTTACATAAAATATTTTGGTATATCTAATGGCAAATATGAATGGGTGTCCAAAGGAACAAATATAAATTGATAGCTTGAGCATCTAATAAATTATGAATTCTCATAAAATATATTTTTTCTATGATAATTGATTATGAAACACCATAATCAATTATGATTGGTCAAACTTGATACGTATAAATTATCTTATTGTCATAATCGATTATGAACTCTCCATAATCGATTATAACATCAAACTTTTGAAAGTTAAAAAAAAAATTATTACGGGAATTACATAATCCATTATATCATATTGCTATTCATTTATCCTTAGTCTTTTGGCTGAGACTTGTGTTTCTACTAACCTTTAAGGACCCAAAAAATAATCAAAGGGTACCTAGATTTGTATGTTGATGTTGTAGGTGATTATCAAGGATAAGAAATCAATGCAAGTTAATGGAGCTAAATGGGTGTATAGGAACAAGCTAGATGAGCAGGGAAATATTACAAAGAATAAGGCAAGGTTGGTTGCAAAAGGATATAGTCAAGAAGAAGGAATTGACTATGATGAGACATATGCACCAGTAGCAAGATTAGAAGTTATCCGAATTCTACTAGCTTATGCATCTATCATGAAATTCAAATTATATCAAATGGATGTGAAGAGTGCCTTCTTAATTGGATACATCAAAGAGGAGGTGTATGTGTGTCAACCTCCTGGCTTTGAAGATTATCAACATCCAGATCATGTTTATAAGTCGAAGAAAGCACTGTACGGACTCAAACAAGCACCTAGATCATGGTATGAACGCCTAAGCAACTTTTTGGTGAGTCACAACTACAGGAGAGGTAAAGTAGATCTAACTTTATTCATAAAATAGCATAAGAAAAATATTATTGTAGTTCAAATTTATGTTGATGATATAATTTTTGGATCAACTAACATGATATTTGTCAAGAGTTTGCCAAAATAATGCAGGGTGAATTTGAGATGTCAATGATGGATGAACTGACATTCTTTCTAGGACTTCCTTAATGTTGTTGAATTTGATGGGTTTTTTTTAGTGAATTTGAATTTGAAATGGAATTTGAAATTTGTATTTGAAATTTGGAATTAGAAATTTGAATTTAAAATTTGGAATATGAGGGAATTTGAATTTGAAATTTGAAATTTGAGGGAACTTGAGTTTGATATTTGGATTTTGATGTTTGTGTTGTTGTAGTTTATCTGCCTTGGATTAAAATTTATAATTTTTCTTGTAATATTTTTCATAATTATTAATGAAACAGGGAAAGATTTTGGTGATATCAAAAATCTATGTGAAACAGTGGGAGATCTTTTCTCTTGTAATATTTTTTAATGATTATCAATGAAACATGGGGAGATTTTGCTGAAATAAAATTTGTGTTAAATTAATTCCTAATTCTGAATTAAATAGGGGGAGTTAGGGGGAGTTTTGCTCACATAAGAAAGGGGGAGTTTTGTTATTGACATATCTAGGGGGAGTTTAAGATACTGTGCTAATCTGAGATTTAAATATATTGTGTTAATCTTGAGTTGGCTATATAGAGTCAATCATTTTAATTTATTTCAGGTGTTTCCTTGATCATCATCAAAAAGGGGGAGATTGAAAGAACTATGGAGAGATTGATAGCAATGTGAAACATTTCCCTACATTCTGAAGAAGATGATTTTGATGAAGATCCAAGTCAACACCATTCAAGACTCAAGCAAGCCCAAGATGAAGCCTGAATACTAGATATACATTCTAAAGAAGATGATTTTTTTATAAAGATTCAAGTCGATATCATTCAAGACTCAAGCAAGCCCAAGATGAAGCATGAAGACTAAATAGAGTCTTAGAACACTGGATATGGAGGTACAAGTTGATGAAGTAGTATTATGCATAAGCCTCCAAAGCACAAGTGTGATAAAATTTCGTATTATAACATTTTTCACTATCATAATCAATTATGTAAGTAACATAATCGATTATGATGCTTCAAGTGATGAAAATTGATTTTGCCTCTATCATAATCGATTATATAAGTGTCATAATTGATTATGTGAGTAACATAATCGATTATATAAGTGTAATAATCGATTATGATGCATCAGAAATGAAAAATTGACTTTGGCACTGTCATAATCGATTATACAAGTGACATAATCAATTATGGCAGTTTGAATTTGAAAAATAAATCTGCTTTTGAAAAATTATAGTTGTTGAATACTTCTTGATTTTTCTCCACAAATTTATTACTGAGCAACAACTACTTTTGATTTTGAAATTGAAGTTTTCAATGTTATTTTTCTATTTAAATGAATTTTGATTAAAAATCAGACACAAAACTTGAATACACAATTTTGAGAAAATCATTATGAGCAAGGCAACAAAGTCATTTTACACTTTCTGAGAAAACCCTCTTCTCTACTGCCTTCTGCACTTTCATTGTTAATCACACTTGTTCTTAGAGGTTGGCATTCTACAGACTTCTACAATTTGTTGTCTCCATTACCAGGTGTGGTTGTTCTTATTTAATTGATTGTATTTCTGTCTCTGTTTCATCCCTTGTTCTTCAGAGGTGTTCATCTCAAGTGAGATTCTTGAGAGGTGATTGTTCATCCCTTGATTGATTTAGGGGAGGTGTTCATCCTTTGATTTGTTCAGAGGAGGTGTTCATCCTTAGTGGGATTCTAAGGAGGTATTCATCCTTTGATTGTTCAGAGGAGGTGTTCATCCTTTGTGGGTTGCAAAGGAGGTGATTGTTCATCCCTTGATTGGTTCAGGGGAGGTGTTCATCCCTTGATTGGTTTAGGGGAGGTGTTCATCCTTTGATTTGTTCAGAGGAGGTGTTCATCCTTAGTGGGATTCTAAGGAGGTGTTCATCCTTTGTGGATTGTAAAGGAGGTGATTGTTAATCCCTTGATTGGTTTAGGGGAGGTGTTCATCCTTTGATTTGTTCAGAGGAGGTGTTCATCTCAAGTGGTATTCTTGAGAGGTGTTTTTATGTCTCTGTTTCATCCCTTGTTCTAGAGAGATGTTTATCTTTTTAATTAGTTTACTGTTTACTGGTTCTTCTGCAAAGTTGATTGTAATTTGTAAACTGAATTTTAAGGATAGTGAATTGGGTTGTCTCTCTCGTATTAGAGGTGACAGAGAACTAGATATAGGGTTGGTTTGACTCGAACCAATATAAATTTTTGTGTGTTTTTCTCTTCCCTATACCTCTGTGCTTACATCCTTCCCTTTATCTCTCTGATTATATCGCTTCCGCTTTATCTGTATTTTATCTGATAATTAAAATTGAATTAACAAATTATTAGACATATAAAATAAATTTTTAATTTGGAATCTAATTTAATTTGTGCATCTATTCACCCCCCTCTAAATGTCATTTGTCTAACACCACGGTCACTTATTGAAAGGTATGACTAGCGAAACAATTAGCCATCGAGAAAATATACGACAATTAGGAGGAGTCGTACACAAAGTTGTCACATCTTCTGAAGGCTATGCAAGTATATTTTCTTGGATTTATATGGAAGATGAACACATGTCCAACATACCAAGGACAACATCTGGTTGAGGACCATGTCTTCATCAAAAGGGTCTTCTAGTCCTTCAAACCTTGCATAGATGGTTTTCAGTACTACAAGACATTAGTGCAAATGGATGGAACATTTCTTTATCGAAAATATAAAGGAACCTTATTTTGCAGTAGCAGAAAATGGTCGCAACAACATACTCCCAATCGCCTTTGCTATAATCGAGGGGGAACAACTGATGCTTGGTTCTTCTTTTTTAAGAACCTGAGAAGACACGTTACCCTACAAGATGGATTATGCTTCATTTCTGATTTTCATGAGTCCATACGAAGTGCTCATTCAAGAGAGGGCAGCGGTTGGACTGAAAAAAATTGTATGAATGTGTACTGTACTTGACACATTGCACAGAATCTCATGAGGAGATTCAAGAAAAGTCCACTTAAGAAGGATATTGTCAACATGGGTAACTTTTGTTATTTTCTAAACTCATTATTTTCATTATTTTTTAATTAACTCAAGTATCTAGTAACTGGTTTATTGCAATTGTTTTGTAAACAACATATGAAATGATTAAGCTCATATTCTTATACTATTACAACATAGTAAGAAATGAATATCTGGAGACAGCAAAATGGTTAAATGAAATCCCAAGGGAGAAGGGACACTAGCTTGGGACAATGGACGGCGTTAGGGACACATGACCACCAACTTAGCAGAGTCAATCAATTTCATCCTTAAAAAGACAAGAAACCTTCATATTTCCTCCTTGGTGACTACAACTTATATATGTTCCAATAAGTTCTTCACCGAAAGAGGTACAGAAGTGGCGGCCATGATTGTTGCTAGACACGTATATATGCTGAAATGGCAGCCAAGGCTTTGGATGATGCACATCCAAAGGCAAACACTCATAGAGTGATTGGGTTTGACCGAATGAGTACAAGATTTCTGGTGGAGGAAACCATCAATCCAAGAGAAGTCAAACCAATATGTCAATTTGTATTAAAGTTAGACGAATCATGCTATGACTGTGATAAATTTCAAAAATTTCATTTATCATGTTCGCATGTAATAGATGCTTGCAAACATGCACATCATGATTTTACCAAATATATAAATTATGTTTACACTTTAACACAAGTCGATAAGGTCTATAACGAACTATTCAGAGAATTAAAGAATGAAGATTATTGACCATTTTACAAGGGACCAATTTCGAGCCCAAATCTAGAAACGAAGAGAGCTGCAAAAAGTCGTCCAAAGTCAAGTCGAATAAGAATAGAAATAGACATCACGAAAAGTCAATCTCGTCTCAAACTTTGTTCGTTTTGACACAAAAAAACTTGTCTCGATGTTACTCGTCCATGAAATTAATATATTCCTTATGGCATGTATATATGTTTCATTTTAATAAATAAATTTTCAATATTATATTATTTCATAATTTTAATATTATCATAATATTACTTAAACAAAACAAATAAACTTTCTTTTATTTTTAATATTACTTAAACATAAAACATGACAAATCAAATAATTTTAATATATTTATATAAATATCTAAATATATTAATATCTAATTATATAAATATATATTTATATATATCATATAAATGTACTAATATATTAAAATTTAAATATATAAAAAATACAATTATATCAATATTTAAATATATAAATAATTAAAATATATAAACATACAATTATTAAATAAATGTTAATATATAAACATATAAATATTTACATATAAAAATATATTAATATTTAACTATATAAAAATATATAATTATTTAAATAATATATATATATATATACAAAAATATAAATATATAAATATTTAAAATATATTAATATATAAATATATATATATATATATATATATATATATATATATATACATATATATATATATATATATACATATACATATATGAAAGCAATGAGGGGGAGATTGATGGAAATGTCCCTACATTCCCAAGAGATGATTTTGATGATAATTCAAGTCAACTACATTCAAGTCAACACCATTCAAGATGAATTAAGGACAAGCTGAATTTATGACGTTGGTGAAAATGTAAAACATTTCTCTACATGCCCAAGATATGTTTTTGATAAAGATGATGATTCAAGCAAGCCCAAAATGATTCCTGAATACTAGATAGAGTCTTAGAATACTGGATATGGAGGTACAATTTGATGAAGTAATATTATGCATAAGCCTCCAAAGCACAAGTGTGATAAAATTCATAACATGATATTTTTCTCTATCATAATCAATTATGATGCATCAGAAATGGAAAAATGATTTTCTCTGTCATAATTGATTATACTGGTAATGTAATCAAATACGACAATTCAAATTTGAAAAATATATTCGTTTTAAAGAATAAATATTTTTTAATATATCCTGATTTTCTCTATGATATTATTAATGTCCAATGACCATTTTCTGATGCTATTTTTCTATTTAATTAAGTTTTGATGAAAAATCAAAAATACACAATTACAGAATTCGAAAATTCAATTTACATTCAATCAGTTTTGAGAAAAGAATTCGAGGAAGGCAACAGAGATATTTTACACCTTTTGAGAAAACCCTCTTCTCTACTGCCTTCGTGCTTTCATTGTTAATCACACTTGTTCTTGGAGATTGACATTCTACAGGCTTCTACAATTTGTTGTCTCTATTACCCAAGTGTGTCTGTTCTTATTTTTATTACCTTCATCCTTTTTGTATTGGTGAAAAGGAGGTGTTTTTCATCCCTAGTGTGATTCTAGGGAGGTGTTCATCCTTAGTGAGATTCTCAGGAGGTGTTTTCATCCTTTGATTTGTTCAGAGGAGGTGTTCATCCCTAGTGGGATTTTAGGGAGGTGTTCATCCTTAGTGAGTTTCTAAGGAGGTGATTGTCTTTTTAATTAGTTTACTTTTTACTGGTTCTTCTGCTGAATTGATTGTAATTTGTAAACTGAATTTGAAAGATAGTGAATTGGGAGTCACTCTTGTGTTAAGAGTTGACTGGGAACTGGATGTAGGGTTGGCTATATCCGAACCAGTATAAATCACTGTGTGCTCTTCTCTTTCCCTTATCTCTTTCTCTTTTCCTGATTATATTATCACTTCCGCTTTATCTGTGTTCAAACAAATTATTGACTCACAAATAAATTTTTAATTTGACATCTATTTTAATTTGTGCATCTATTCACCCCCCCCCCCTCTAGATGCCATTTGTCTAACAAGTGGTATCAGAGCTTGGTTAGATAAGATATTTCTAAACGATCTGTCAAGATGTCTATGCAAAATCAGGTTTACAGTGAAGGAGCCTCAATAAATAGACCACCATTATTTGAAGGAGAAGACTATCAGTTTTGGAAAGCGATAATGGAAATATTTTTACAAACACTAGATTATGGTTTTTGGGATGTTTTACTCAATGGTCCCTACATTTTGATGAGAACAACGAAGTTTGGAGTTGTTCCAAAGACTTTTGACCAATGGACGCCAGACAAAAATAAGCGTGTCCATTATGATGTAAGAGCCCGAAATGCTATTGTTTCTGCCTTAACTCGTAATGAATTTTTTAGGGTCTCACAATGCAAGACGACAAAAGAAATATGGGACACTCTTGAAGTAACACATGAAGGAACAAATGAAGTAAAGCGAGCACGTAAGAACACACTCATCCAGGAGTATGAATTATTTCAAATGCAACAAAATGAAAGCATCACGGATTTCTAGACACGCTTCACACATATAATAAATCACTTGAAAGCATTAGGAAAAAGTTTTGACAATGAGGAGTTAAGCACACAGATCTTAAAATCCTTAGACAGGAATTGGCAACCAAAGGTCACTACTATTACAGAATCAAAGGATCTCACAAAAATGAATATTGCTACTCTATTTGGAAAGCTGCGAGAACATGAGATGGAGCTACAAAGGTTAAAGAATGGTGAACAGAATCAAGCCAAGACGATAGCTCTAAAAGTAGAAAAATCTTCACAAGACGAAAGTGAAAATGAAGGTAAGTTTTTGAATTCCGATATGTCTCTTTTTGTTAAACAATTTTCTCACTTTATGAAGAACAGGAAAAAGAGAAAGCAAAGAAAGGAGAAAACAAATAAATTTCATTGCTATGAATGTGGAAAACTTGGTCATATCAAACCAGACTGTCCGGAACTTAAGAAAGAGAAGAAAGATATGAAAGAGAAGAAGAAAGAAAAGAGCGATACCTATAAGAGAAAACGCAAAGCTTATATTACTTGGGAGGATAATGATTCTTCCACAATACAAGAGAGTTTTTCCGAAAGCAGTGATGGAGAAGAAGAAGCAAATCTTTGCTTGATAACAAAAAGTGATGATGAAGTCTTATCACAGGTAAGTAGTACAAATTCCTTAAATGAATATGATGAGTTATTTAAAGAATATCAAGATATGTATGAAGGTTTTACCAAGTTATCTAAGAAATACAATGCACTTAGGCAAAAGTTTAATGCATTAGAAAATACTGTTGGTATTCTTGAAAAAGAAAATGAGTGTTTAAAGAAAGATGTTGATAAATTTAAAACTTTGTCAAAAAATAAAGAAGTTGCTAAACCTTGTGAAAATTGTAATCATTTGGAAAATGAGATTTTCAAGTTAGAGAAAATAATAAGCAAGTTTTCAAAATCTTCTGAAAATCTTGATTTTATATTAGGTTATCAAAGAGAGAATTCTAGCAAAGTTGGACTTGGTTACAAACCCAAAGAAAGTCTAGAACCTCATAAAACTCTTTTTGTGAAAGAGTCAAGGAAAACAGATGTGAAACCAGTTCCAAAACTTTAAGAAACTCATTTAGACCTTTTCAAAGAAAACCAACATGTTTTTATTGCATGAAATTAGGTCATACATCAAATAGATGTTACATAAAACATTTTGGCATATCTAATGACAAATATGAATGGGTGCCTAAAGGAATAAAGAATTTATACATGTCTAGATGATAGTTTGAGCATCTAATTGATTATCAGAATCGGAAATTTTTTTCTTGTTGTCATAATCAATTATGTTGAAAGTTTGAATTTATGAAAATTTGAAATTATTAAAGTTTGAAATTTTGCAGTTTGAGATTTTTTAAAAATTTTGCAGTTTGAGATTCTTGAAATTTGAAATTTTGCAGTTTGAGATTTTTTTTAAATTGCGAGTATGAGATTTTTGAAATTTGAAATTTTGCAATTTGAGATTTTTGAAATTTGAAATTTTGTAGTTTGAGATTTTGAAATTTGAAATTTTTGCAGTTTGAGATTTTTGAAATTGAATTTGAATTGGAATTTGAAATTTGGGATTAGAAATTTGAATTTGAAATTTGAAATTTGTTGGAATTTAAATTTGAAATTTGTTGCAATTTGAATTTGAATTTGAATTTTGAAATCTGGAATATAAGTGCATTTGAATTTGAAAGTTGTCTAAATAAGAATACTACAATTGGGGGAAACTACTGCATTTCATTCCATTATCTCTATAATCATTTTATTCCCCTATCTTTCTCTCTCTTCATTTGTCTTGGGTATCCTATATATTATTTCCTTAATATGATATTCTTCTCTATGACACTTTGTAATGCATTATCTTCTCTACCTTGATTTATGTACTAATATGTACAAATTTGTTCTCTGTTTCTATTGCAATATTTTTCATAATTATCAATGAAACATGGAGATATTTTGATGATATTAATCTGTGTGAAACAGGGGGAGATTTTTTTTCTCTTATAATATTTTTCATAATTATCAATGAAACAGAAAGATATTTTGATGATATTAATCTATGTGAAACAGGGGGAAATTTTTCTTCTCTTATAATATTTTTTTATAATTATCAATGAAACAGGGAGATATTTTGATGATATTAATTTGTGTAAAACAGGGGAAGATTTTTTCTTATAATATTTTTTATGATTATCAATGAAACAGGGGGAGATTTTTTGATGAATTAAAATCTGTGAAATTCTTTCTTATCTAAATTAAACAAGGGGAGTTAAGAGAAGTCTTTACTCATATGAGTTAGGGGAGTCTTGTTATTAATATATCCAGGGGGAGACTAAGAGACTCTGACACTTGATACAAATCTGTGCTAATCTTGAGCTGGCTATATAGAGTCAAGCATTTTAATTCATTTCAGGTGTTTCCTTGATCATCATCAAAAAGGGGGAGATTGAAAGAAATGAGGGGGAGATTGATGGAAATGTCCCTACATTCCCAAGAGATGATTTTGATGATAATTCAAGTCAACTACATTCAAGTTAACACCATTCAAGATAAATTAAGGACAAGCTGAATTTATGACGTTGGTGAAAATGTAAAACATTTCCCTACATGCCCAAGATATTTTTTTGATAAAGATGATGATTCAAGCAAGCCCAAGATGATTCTTGAAGACTAGATAGAGTCTTAGAATACTGGATATGGAGGTACAATTTGATGAAGTAATATTATGCATAAGCCTCCAAAACACAAGTGTGATAAAATTCATAACATGATATTTTTCTCTGTCATAATCAGTTATGATGCATCAGAAATGGAAAAATGATTTTCTCTGTCATAATTGATTATACTGGTAATATAATCAATTATGGCAATTCAAATTTGAAAAATATATTCGTTTTAAAGAATAAATGTTTTTGAATACATCTTGATTTTCTCTATGATATTATTAATGTCCAACGACCATTTTCTGATGCTATTTTTCTATTTAATTAAGTTTTGATGAAAAATAAAAAACACATAATTATAGAATTCGAAAATACAATTTACATTCAATCAGTTTTGAGAAAAGAATTCTAAGAAAGGCAACAGAGATATTTTACACCTTTTGAGAAAACTCTCTTCTCTATTGTCTTCTATGCTTTCATTGTTAATAACACTTGTTCTTGGAGATTGACATTCTACAGGCTTCTACAATTTGTTGTCTCTATTACCCAGGTATGTTTGTTCTTATTTTTATTACCTTCATCCTTTTTGTATTGGTGAAAAGAAGGTGTTTTTCATCCCTAGTGTGATTTTAGGGAGGTGTTCATCCTTAGTGGGATTCTAAGGAGGTGTTTTCATCCTTTGATTTGTTTAGAGGAGGTGTTCATCCCTAGTGGGATTTTAGGGAGGTGTTCATCCTTAGTGGGTTTCTAAGGAGGTGATTGTCTTTTTAATTAGTTTAATTTTTACTGGTTCTTCTGCTGAGTTGATTGTAATTTGTAAAATGAATTTAAAAGGTAGTGAATTGGGAGTCACTCTTGTGTTAAGAGTTGACTGGGAACTGGATGTAGGGTTGGTTATACCCGAACTAGTATAAATCACTATGTGCTCTTCTCTTCCCTTATCTCTCTCTTTTCTTGATTATATTATCGCTTCCACTTTATCTGTGTTTAAACAAATTATTGACTCACAAATAAATTTTTAATTTGACATCTATTTTAATTTGTGCATCTATTCGCCCCCCTCTAAATGTCATTTATCTAATATATATATATATATATATATATATATATATATATATATATATATATATATTTATAAATAAGATGATGCAAGAAAAAAAAAATCAAAACGCATATATTAATATTAAAATATATCAAAATATATAAATATGTATTAATTATATATATATATATATATATATATATATTAAAAATTATATTTATATAAATTCATATTTATTAAATTTATATAAATATTCAAATATGTCAAAATATATACATATATATTAATTAAATATATATATATATATATATATTAAATATATATACATATAAATATATAAAAATATACATATATAATTGTATAATATATACATATAAATATAAAAAATTATATATATAAATATATATTTAAATATATAAATCTTAAATATATATATATATATAGAGAGAGAGAGAGAGAAAAAAAATCACAAAATTTGATTTTTCGAAAACGGAATTTTGATCTTGTACATTAGTTCTTGGGTAAATAAATTGGGAAAGGATATATTTAAATAATTAATTACTTTTTTAATAATATTATTTGAAAAAAGAAATCAATTTGAAAATGTTGAACAGAAAACCCAAAACATTCTATACTCCAATAAAACTCTTTTTAAATATTAATTTTCTGACGTGATATGACATTACAAAAATTAATGAATTAAAACGTATTGTTTCAATATTCCTCAATTTAAGATGTACATCTATTCCGATTCTCGTGTACATTGGATCTGAGAGAACGAGAACAAGAAATATACGCTGATTGAAAAAAGAAATTTGAAAATAAAATAAAATTAACTTTAGTATAATTATAAAGAGGTTTGTAAATTCTTTTGAAGATTTGTATTCTATTTTTTCATTTATGATTACACTTTTCGAAAAAAAAAATTATTTAATAAAATACTTTTTATAAAACATATTTTTTTTTTTAACGTTCTGAATATTATTTTTCTAAACATGAGATAAGACGAAAAAAATGAGACTAAATATATCAATTTAAATAAAAGAAATAAAAAGAGATGAAAATTCTACTCCTATTAATTTGAGTAATACTAATCCAAATCTTATTTCATATTTTATGTAGATTTCATTTAACATTTCTAGATTATTTAGTAAGATTCAATTTTATTTTATTTGTTGCATATGCTATGATTTATAATATTTTATTGATTAACTTATTCAACTATTGAAGTTATTTAAAATAAATAATAAAATTAACTAAATAAAATACATTCATATGGATATTTTATCTAACAATTTATTCAACTAATAAAAGTTATAAACTATTTAATAAAAAAATAAACATTAAATACAAATAATAAATAAATCAATTACACATAAAAAAAATATCAGTTTCTTTATACATTTCAAAAATATACCACAGAAAATAGTTTTGCTATAAATTTGTATAGTAAAAATTAGTTTCTTTGAAGGATATTTTTTGTCAAAAAATAAAAAACCCTTATGAGCAGTTCAAAAAGAAAACCCAAGGTACGAATAGCAACCCTTCATATAATTGAACCTTTTCGGCTCAAAATAGTTGTTGTGGGTCTACCTTTGGGTCAGTGAAAAGGAAACAATGACCTACGGAACACAACATTGTAACCTGCAATGACAAAATTACATGTTGTTTCTTCTTGTATCTTTATAAATTATTTCTCTGCGTCCTCGTGAATAAAATAAATCTCATTTTATTCTTATATTTCTATTTTCTTTTTAGATTGAGTGTTTTTTAAAAGTATATTTCAAATTAGTTGTTCTAAAAATATAGTCTGAATTGACTATTTATTTCAAAAATTATTTCCAAATTTGGTGTTATCGAGATACATTCTGGATTAATTATTTTGAAAATCATTAAATGTTTAGGAAATGCGAGTAGTTATTCTGAAATTCATTTTTAGATTTGATATTCCAAAAATACTTTTCGAATTAGGTATTTTAATTTTGAAAAAATTATGAAGGTACATAAATAAACAGTCAATTACATTTTCTATGTTTCAAACCTTTTGTTCATACATGTGACGTCCCTTTTATCAGGTTTGTTAATTTAGTTATATTTTAAGATATGTTTATTTTTTATTAAATTTTAATAAAAGCAAGACATGAGATAAATGTATGCATTTATATGTATGAAAATATGAACTTTACAATACATTATTTTTATATCAAAAATAATTATTAAAATTGATAAATATTTTTCTTTTAAAAGTGGTTGATTTATCAATGGTACATATTCTATATTGATGTCTCAATCTATTTAGGTTGATATTTTAGTTGTAACATGCACAAAAGATAATAATAATAATAATAACAATAATAAGAAAGTGAGAAAAATTAGCATGTAAAATAATATAATCTTAAAATGATATATAAAATCATCTTTCTAACTTCATCAATATATTTTATTTATTTTATATTATGAATATTTGAATTGATTTTTGTAGTGATTAGTTTGGATAAATGAGTCTAAAATTAATCACTCTTTGATATTTACTTATTTCAATCCCCAATGTTCTGCCTCTATGTACAATGTCATCAAATTTTCATAAATAAAATATTTTATTCTTTAAGAAAATTTAAACAACAATCTAATAGTATCAATATAAATTAAAAAAATAAATACAAGTATGAAATTAAGGATAAATATAAATATAAAATATTATCAGTACGTAACTAGAGGTAAATAAATAAATATATATGAAGACAAGTGCATAACTATAGATAAATAAAATAGGATCTATGCGTGACTTAAGATAAATAAAATAGGACTGGTGTGTACCTCAAGATAAATAAAATAGGACTAGTGCATAACTCAAGATAAATAAATATAAAATAGGATCAGTGTTATAGATATAATAAATAAATAGAAAACAGGACTATTGTGTAACTGAAGATAGATAAATAAATAAATATAAAATAGGATCAGTGTGTAAATGAAGATAAATAGAATAGGACTCTCGAGATAAACACAAATATAATAGAATAAATAGAATGAAGTTAGAGACATATTACTAAACAATCATAGTTAAAAACAAAATACATAAAATGAATGATAAATGTCTTCTCTCCCTATTTCATCACCTGTAGATGATATACTAAAAATTTTCAAAAACTTTTTTTTTCTCTCTTTTTCTTTCTTTTCCTTTCTCTCTTCCTTTCTTTATCTTTTTCTCTCTTTATCTCTTTTTCTTTCTTTCTTTCTCTCTCCCTTTCTTCCCTTCCCCATAACCCTTATTTATAGTTATAATTTTTTTTTCTTTTAACTTTCATTTAATGAAAGAGATAATAACTAGTTTTAATATTTTTTTCTATAATGATTATCTCTTAAAGATATAAGGTCTCTTTTATTCTTAATTTTTCTTTTAATAATCAAATTTGTTATAATCTTCAATAATTAATTAACTAATTTTATTTTAATAATTAATATTTTTTATAATTTAAATTATAATTATTATTTTAACAATAATAATATTTTTATTTTTTATATAAATGAGTCTTTTATTATAAAATTATTTAAATTACCCAAAATATTATAATTTAATATATCGTATTTAGAAAATTTTTATACGATCAATTTTGAGGTGTTATATTTCTCCCATACTTACGTAAATTGCTTTTCGAAATTTGTATCGACTAGAATAGATGAGGGTAACTTTTTCTGATTTTTTTTCTAATTCCCATGTAACATCTTTTGTAATTTCATTTCAAACAAACTTCACTAATGGAATTTACCTACCTCTCAACTCTTTGATCTTTTTCTCAGTAAATTGTATAGGCATTGTTTCAAAAGTAAGTTTATCGTTTTTATATTGCATCCGACATTATTACATGCGAAGGATCATAAATATATTTTTTTAACTGAGACACATTAAACACATTATGAAAATTAGAAAGAAAAGTAGATAAGGAAATTTTATAAACAATGGGACCTATCTTTTCGAGAATTTGATAAGGACCAATAAATCAGAGAGTGAGTTCTTTTTATTTCATCACTTTTTTCAACTCCTGTTATAGGTGTTACTTTCAAAAATAAATTATCACCTTCTTGGAATTCAAGGGGTTACCTTTTCTTATCAACATAACTCTTCTGTCTACTTTGAGTTGTTCTCAATTTTTCTTTGATCATTCTAATCTTCTATGTGGTAAGTTAGATCAAGTTGAAACCTAAGATTAAATTTTCTCTAGTCTCAAACCAACATAAATATATTTTACATTTTCTCTCATACAATGTCTCATAGGGTGTCATACCTATAACTAGAATAGATATTGTTATTATAAGTGAATTCAATCAATGACAAGTATTGATCTCAAATACCATAATCATTTAGCACACACGCTCTCAATAAATCTTCCAAGGACTGGATGATCCTTTCTAACTATCCATCAATTTGAGGATGATAAGTCAAGCTAAGATGGAATTTAGTTCCTAAAGCTTGATGTAAACTCCCCCAAAATTTAGAAATAAACCTAGGATCCTTATCAGATACAATACTAGATGGAACTTCATATAACCTTACAATTTCTCTTATGTACCATTCAATTAATTTTTTCAATGAATACCTGATGTTAATGCATAAGAAGTGAGCAAACTTTGTCAACCTATCCACGATAATCTTTATGGAAACAAATTTTTGAATTGTTTGTGGTAAGCCGACTACAAAGTCTATCGCTATACTATCTCATTTCCATTCTGGTATATCTAAAGATTGTAGCATTCCTACTAGCATTTGGTGTTTTATTTTAGCTTTCTAACAAACTAAGCATGTTGTTACACATTGTGTTACTTCCTTCTTCATCTTGGTCACTAAAACATTTTCTTAAGATCTTGGTATATTTTTGTTGTGCCTAGATGTATGCTCAATTTCCTTTTATGTACTTCTTCTAAAATTAACTTCTTAATCTCTATATTATTAGGCACACATATCCTTCCATTTAATATCAAAACTCTTGCACTATCTATGCCAAAATTTTCTCCATTCTTTTGTTCAATCAACTTCTTTTTCTTTTGAATGACTTCATCAATTACCTGAGCCTCATGGATTTGCCTTTGTAAATCACTAGTAATCTAAATTGAGTTTAATTTCATTTCATCAGAGCTCACGATAATTGACAAATGCATGTATTTGAATTTTTCTAATAAACTCATCTCATAATCATTAGTGAAGAGACATATAAGGATTTTCTACTTAAAGCGTCTACCACTACATTTACCTTTCTTGAATGGAAATGTAATTCAAAATCATAATCTTAAAAGATTTCATTCATCTTCTTTGTTTCATATTTAACTTTTTTTTTTTTATCAAACCAGTATTTGAGACTCTTCTGATCACTAAAAACCTCAAATTTATCACCATACACATATTGTCTCCATATTTTGAGTGCAAAAATAACGGTGGCTAGTTCTAGATCATGAATTGGATAATTTTTCTCATGTGCTCTTAATTGTCTAGAAGCATATGCTACTTCCCTTTTATCTTGCATAAGAACACATCCTAATCTCATTTTGGAAGCATCACAAAATATCATAAAGTGTCTAGTAGGATTAGATAATGCTAATACAAGGGAAGTGGTTAGTCTTTTTTTTTTAAACTATTTTCACATTTTTCCATCTGTTCAAAAGTTTGACCTTTCTTGGTGAGTTGGGTTAAAGGCGTAGCTATTTTAGAAAATCCTAAAATGAATTTCCTATAATACCCTATCAAACCTAAAAAACTATGAATCTCAATCACTGATTTTAGTGAATTCTATTATAAAATTGCTTCTACTTTTATTGGATCCACTGACACTCCTTCTTTTCAAATTACGTGGCCTAAGAATTTTATTTCTTTTAACCAAATTCACACTTAGACAATTTAGTGTACAATTATTTATCTTTCAAATTTTGAAGAACAGTATGAAGGTGTTCTTCATGCTCTTCAAGAATCTTAGAATAAATAAAAATGTCATCTATAAAAACCACAACAAAATGATCTAAAAATAAACAAAAAATCCTATTCATATAGTCCATGAATATTGTAGGAGTATTGGTCATACTAAAAGGAATCATTTGGTATTCATAATGACCATACCTAATTTTAAATATAGCTTTTTGTACATTTTCTTCCTTTACTCTAATTTGAAGCACTTGGTGGATTTGATGAAGACATAGATATAACTTAGGTTGTGGGTGTGTAGATGATTAGGTTTTTAAGTTTAAGCACTTAATCTCTTGATAGGCCATTATATTTTGTGATAAGCACCTTAAAATGTTGCATCTCATTGAAAATCATTTTTCTGCATGAAAAACTTACGTTTAAGTATTAAAAGAATAAACTAAGTTTTTTTTAATCTGTTGAAAAGGATTTTCAATCTGTTAAAATCACTTAACATAATAAATGGTCATACATATTCGAAAATTCAATTGATTGATTCGCGAAATCAACAAGTTAAAATAACTCAATGAATTTTTTCAATATCAAAGTTTCGCATTTTCAATCTGTTGAAATAAATTTTAAATCGTTAAAAACGAAAGATTTTTTTTCAGTCTAAGAGTTTTTAGAAAATCAATCTGTTAAAATAAATTTTAAATCTATTAAAACAGAAAGATTTTTTTAGTCTAAGAGTTTTTAGAAAATCAATCTGTTGAAATAAATTTTAAATCATGTAAAACAGAAAGATTTTTTCAGATCTAAGAGTTTTTAGAAAATCAATCTGTTGAAATATTTTTCAATCTGTTGGAACAGAGAGACTATTTTTTTAACTAAGTGTTTGCAGGAATTTAATCTATTGAAATGATTTTCAATCGATTGAAACGAGAACTCGTCATTTTTCATAAAGTCGTTTCAATCCATTAAAAACTCGAATCAATCGATTGAATGGAGCTTTAAATGAAATCAATCGATTGAATCGATGTTTTAATCGATTGAATGGAGCTTTAAATGAAATCAATCGATTGAATCGATATTTTAATCGATTGAATCGATATTTTAATCGATTGAAATAATATTCTGATCGATCATAGTTTCATTTTAATCGATCATAACTCGGTCTGATCGATCATAGTTTCATTCTAATCGATCATAACTCGGTCTGATCGATCATACTTCAGCTCTAATCGATCGTAGTCTCTTCTAAACTGCTTTACTCGCTAACCAACTTATCTTTTGACTCTCGAAACAGCTTTTGACAGTTGGAACAATCTGATTCTATGATTTACTCTATATATACGTAATTGATCTATCTTTTAAAAATACAATACAACACACTACTTGAGAAAACTTGTGAAATCAATCTGTGAAACTTTCTTACGTGACTTTCTCTGCATTCAAGAATCTTTTTCATATCATAAGGTGTCTGTGATCGAATTGTGGTCATTCAAAGAGAGAAAGTGCTTTTAGAATTGGTTCTGGACAATTAGAAACTTCAAGTCCAGGTTTTTTCTTTCCATATTCTTTTGTAAAAGTTTGATTGTGCAGGTTGGATTGTAATCTGCACTTGGTACAAGAATCGGATTTGGTTACTCGGGTGGTTTTCAAGATTCTCGTCTTGTGGGTTTTGCAAGATAGTTCTTCGGGTAGATTGGTGAGTATCTACTGGTTGTAATTTTCACTTGATATTAGTGGAACTTGACTGGTTTGTCAAGAACTCGGATGTAGCTCTGGATTAGAGTGAACCAAGTATAAATTTGTGTGTTAATATTCTTCTTTCATCTCTTTTATTTTCTCGTCTTTAATTGTGTTGTGTTTAAACCAAATTACCTTTGCAAAGATTGAGTAAAGATAACTCATTCTTCCAAAAGAAAGTAAGTTTTGCGAAAAAGTTTTAAAGTTCAATTCACCCCCTCTTGAACTCAACCATTAATTCTTTCAATTGGTATCGTAGCTGGTTCTTGTAAGTTACTCAAGAAATCGGTCCAATGGCCGAGGGAAAGATGACTTTTTCGTAAGGAGCCTCCATAAACAAGGCCTCCACTTTTCTCTCGGTGTGAATTATTCTTTCCGGAAGGTTAGAATGAAAATCTTTATTGAATCCCTTGATAGAGGCATTTGGGAAACAATTGTTAATGGTCCTTACAAACCAACTCATACCGTAGATGGTAAAGTAGTCGAAAAAGATTGGGCTGAATTAACCGATGTAGAAAATAGGAGAGTCCAATATGATTATACCGCAAAAAATATTATTACCTCTCGCTTTAAATCTTGATGAGTTTTTCAGTGGTGTCTCAAGTGTGCCTCGCCAAAGAGATGTGGGAAATTTTAGAGGTCACACATGAAGGAACATCTCGATGTGAAAAGGGCAAGAAATCATGAGTTAATCGTGGACTATGAGTTGTTTAAAATGCAGCAAGGAGAAACAATTGCGGATGTGCGTAAAAGGTTCACGCACATAGTCAATCATCTAATCGGGTTAGGAAAGACTTTTGACAAAGAAGAGTTGAACATCAAAATCTTAAAGTGTTTGGACAGAACATGGCAACCAAAGGTGACAGACTATATCGAATCAAGAGACTTGACTCGAAATGACTACCGCTTCACTTTTTGGTAAGTTGAGGGAACATGAGTTGGAAATCAATCGGCTCAAAGAACAAGAGAATGCAGTAAAAGAAAAGTAGAAATATTGTTCTCAAGACGATTGAAGAAAATAGTGGATCTCGAAGAAGATGAATCAGAGAACTCGACTTTGTTGGTTAAGAAATTTGGGAAATTTCTTAGAAGAAAGAAACGTAACCGGCCAAGTAAAAAGGTACAATGATAAAAAGACTCGAATCTATTCAAAATTCTATTACTTGTTATTCTTGTGGTAAACAGTGGTCACATAAAGAGTGAGTGTCCTGAAAAGACCAAGAATCGAACAAGAAAGAATCAAGACACAAAGGGAAAAAGGCCTATATAGCCTGGCAAGACAATGATTCATCTTCCAGCTCGAATCCGAAAGTGAAGAGGTGAACCCGTGTTTGATGACCGGCCGTGAATCCTCTTCATCACATGTAAGTTCAACTCCTACAGAGAATGAAATGAATTACAAGCACATTACTAAATGCTTTCAATGAAATGCATAGTGAAGCCGTAAATTTATCTCATACAAATAATCGGTTGAAAGGTTTAAATAATCAGGTTAGAAAATAGAGTTAAAGTTCTGGAAAATGAACTATTAGAAAGCAAAACAGCATTTAGAACATCTAGATATTATCTATTCATCTCATGGATAATGTTGTTGTTAATAAGAATTGTGAAAAGTGTATTGTTTTACAAAATAAGGTTGATTACTTGACTAAAACCTTGACAAAATTTACTCAAGGTAAAGAGAATTTAGATGCACTTCTGGGTCTCAAAACTGTGTGTTTGAACATTCTGGAATCGGGTACAAACCTAAGAATGGGGTAAAAACTAAAAAATATTTGAACTTCTTTTCATACGTAAAAACAACAAGATCCCCTTTCTCATCTTGTCATTACCGCATGAAGAAAGGACATACTATAAAATACTCGTCATGCTAGAAAATATTTTGTGCCGCAAGGTAGGAAGAGATGGGTTCCAAAACATGTTAAACAAAAAATTTGACTCCTAAGGACCCAAAATACGTAAGGGTACCAAATGCTTGATGTTTGATCTTTCAGGAACAGCAACAAGAGTCCCTTTGGTACCTAGACAACGGATGCTCAAGGCACATGACAGGTGACATTTCAAAATTCCGAAGCTTGAAATTGAAGAATGGAGGTCATGTGACTTATGGAGACAACAACAAGGGAAGAATTCTAGGTTCTGGAGATATTGGAGATAATAAATCAGTAACCATTCACAATGTTCTTCTGGTTGAAGGTCTCAAGCACAATCTGATAAGCATAAGTCAGTTATGTGATCTTAGTCACAAAGTTATTTTCAAACCAGAAAAGTGCCTTATCTCGTGAGCCGAATCCGATACGATAATGTTGGTAGGTAAGAGGTTAAACAACATATACATGTTAGATATCAACCAGTCTATATCATCTCAAAGTTGTTTTCTTACTAAAGAAGAAGAATCTTGGTTGTGGCATAGAAGGCTTGCTCATATACATCTTAACCATCTTGACAAACTGATTTCAAAAGAATTAGTTTCTGGGCTGCCTAAGCTTCAAATCTTGAAAGACAAAATCTGTGAAGCTTGTTTGAAAGGCAAACAAACTAGAAAATATTTTTCAAACAAAAACATTGTTTCAACTTCTAAACCTTTGGAACTGCTTCACATAGATTTGGTTGGTCCTTCAAGGAATAAAAGCCTAGGTGGTAATCTTTATATCATGGTAATTGTTGATGACTTTTCCAGATTTACCTGGACTATTTTTCTTAAAGCCAAATCTGATTCTTACAAATCTTTCAAAAAGCTTGCCAAGGTTTTACATAATGAAAAAGGGTATTTTATTACATCAATTCAAAGTGACAATGGTGGAGAATTTGTAAATGAAAAGTTTGAATCATTTTGTGAAAAGTTTGGCATAAAACACAATTTTTCTGCTCCAAGAACTCCTCAACAGAACGGTGTTGTGGAAAGAAAGAACATATCTATTGTGGAACTTGCTAGAACAATTTTGTGTGAAAATTCTTTACCTAAATACTTTTGGGCGGATGCAGTAAACACCGCTTGTCATGTTTTGAATAGAGTCTTGATTAGACCCATGCTTAAGAAAACCCCATATGAACTCGTATAAAGGAAGAAAACCCAACATAAACTATTTCGTGGTTTTTGGATGTACATGTTTTGTTTTAAACAATGGGAAAGAAAATATTGGCAAGTTTGATGAGAAATCGACAAAGGAATCTTTCTTGGTTACTCAACTCACTGGCCATGCATATAGAATTTACAATTTAAGATTGAAATCAGTTGAAGAATCAAGTACATGTTGTGTTTAATGAGTCTCCTCGAGTGGTGCGTAATAGAACAACGAGTACTCGCAGATGAAGAAGTTTTAACTGATAATTCTTATCAGCTTGAAACATGCCGTAAACACAGATCGATGTACTCGTTGAAGAAGATGATCCATCGCTGGACCCAAGCAAAAGCTGATCCACCAACAATTACTCGAAGAACGAGAAGAAGATGTTCTGGAAGAGCTTCCTAAAAAGTGGATTGTCCCAAGAGATCTCTCTCTAGACAATGTCATCGGGCAAATCAATAAGGGAGTATCTACTAGACATTCTCTTAACCAATTCTCGTAATCATATGGCATTCATTTCACAAATAGAGCCGAAGACAGCTTAAAGAAGCATTAAATGATGAATACTCGGGTTAGTGCCATGCATGATGAGCTTAATCAATTTGAAAGAAAAAACGTGTGGGAGTTAGTTCCTAAAATCAAAGATATCAATGTAATTGGTACTAAGTGGGTATTCAAAAACAAGCTAGATGAACACGGCATTATTACTAGAAATAAAGCTAGGTTGGTAGCCAAAGGGTATAACCAACAAGAGGGTATCGATTTTGATGAAACTTTTGCACCTGTAGCTAGACTTGAAGTCGTTAGATTATTATTAGCTTATGCCTCGTATAAGTGGTTTCAGATTACTACAGATGGATGTAAAGAGTGCCTTTCTTAATGGACTCATCAATGAAGAAGTATATGTTTCTCAACCTCCTGGGTTTGAAGATCACAAGCATCCCGACCATGTCTACAAATTGAAAAAGGCCCTTTATGGTTTAAAGCAAGCACCTAGACAATGGTATGAGAGGTTAAGTAACTTTCTAATTGATCAAGGGTACAAGCGAGGTGAAGTTGATAAAACTCTATTCATTAAGAAATCTGGAACTGACATTATTCTGGTGCAGGTGTATGTGGATGATATCATTTTCGGTTCCACTAATAATGCCATGTGTAATAAGTTTGTAAAAGAAATGCAAAGTGAATTTGAAATGTCTATGATGGGAGAATTGAATTTCTTTCTTGGTCTCCAGGTCAAACAATTAAGAAATGGCATTTTTCTTAGTCAATCTAAATACTGCAATGAATTGTTAAAGAAATTTGATATGCAAAATTGCAAGGAGTCCTCTACACCCATGTCTACTAACTGTTGTCTAGACTTAGATGAAAAAGGAAAACCTGTTGATCAAACTAAATATAGAGGTTTGATTGGTTCACTACTATATCTAACTGCTAGTAGACCTGACATTATGTTTAGTGTGTGCCTTTGTGCAAGATTTCAGGCAAATCCAAAGGAATCACATCTTACCGCTGCCAAAAGGATTCTGAAGTACCTTAAGGGAACAGTTAATGTTGGACTATGGTATCCTGAAGGGAGCAGTCTTATATCGTGGCACAGCAAAAAGCAAGCGTGTGTTGCTCTGTAAACGGCAGAAGCTCGAATACTTTGCAGCTGGGGGCTGTTGTGCTCAAAGCATTTACCTCAAGCAACAACTAACAGATTATGGAGTGACTCTAAACAAGGTACCTCTGGTTTGTGACAATACTAGTGCAATAAACTTAACTAAGAATCCTATTCAACACTCTAGAACTAAGCATATTGAAATTAGACATCACTTTATTAGAGAACACGTATCTAGGGGTGACTGTGAGATTTTATTCGTTGAATCTGAAAAACAGTTAGCTGATTTATTCACTAAACCACTTCCTAGAGACAGACTTAATATGCTTAGGACTGAATTAGGAATTCTAGATATATCTAGTATTGCATAACTGATTCTTTACAGTGATTATATGCTTTTTAACAAGTTGATAACAAGTTCAATCGATTAATAATTGCATGAATAACTGGATATTATTTGTTTCAATCGATTGAAATTGCTAAATAATCTGTTGATTTCCTGATTCATACTCTCTGGTATTGATATGTTATCAGTTCAATCGATTAGATAAACTTTTAATCGATTTATTTCATTAATATTGTAGCTCTGCACACTTTCTTCTATAAATCAATCGATTAAATCTTCGATTCAATCGATTGAATTCACTTATGGTACTCTGAATAATTTTCTTTTACAAAACAATCGATTTAATTTTCGATTCAATCGGTTTATTTTACTTCTGAGTGTCTGGGAATACAAAATCAATTGGTTTCACGAAATATCAATTGATTATTTTTTTTTTTTGGGCTAGTTGTATGTACTTTGTCTCTTAACAATTTCTGCAGAGTAAATTGAAAGCATTTACAACAAGATAAACTCCAGCTACTCTCTTTAATATCTAAGATATCCAATAAAAGCTGATTGATACTGATTGGATATCTACTGAGAAGGTAATTAAGTTGTACAGTAGCAATTTCTTCTCTCTCCACCTTTATCATCACTGCGCAGTAGCAGTAATATAGTAAAGACAAAAACCTTGAAACTGAAAAAGATTGTGTATTCTCATTCCTATAGTATTATTTTCTTCTTTGAACCTTCTCTTTTCTCGGTTCTTCTCTGTTCTGCTCATCCCAAAAATCAAATATGCTCAAGCGCACAGAGTCTGGTAGGAAGAAGTCCAGCAGAGGCGAGTCCTCTACTGCAAGGCAAGAACAGAATGTTGGAGGAAGGATTGAAACTTGGTTCAATGGGGACCAAGAGAAAATGGATTTGTTTATCCATGAATTGAGCAGGAAGCAAGTCAACATCCCGAAGATGTTAAAGTTCTCCTGGTTTGATGCCGAAGGATTCAGAGGCATTCGAAAACTACTGCAACACCAAAAGCTTCAGAAGTTTCTGGAGTTAAATGGTAGGATTTATCCTGATTTAATTAAAGTTTTCTTCACAAATTTATCCTTTGAAGGTTCCACTTTGACAACCCAAGTTAAAGGAGTAGACATTGAAATTACACCCAACATCTGGAAGGAAGTTGCTGGAATAAAGGATGTTGGTGTAAAAGTCACCAAAGGATTCACTTCAGATGTGGAGGAATTTAATAAGGTCCAGTACTTTCGGTCATGCATGAAGAATACTCGTGATTCTGTTAGTTCTTTCAATACTGGGAAGCTGAAGCTGGAAGAAAGGATTCTCGCCTTCATTGTGTCCTGGCAGCTCACACCCAAGGGAAGCAATCATGCGGTGCTAAACGAAGGAGATTTAGTACTGATGTACTCGCATTCACCACAGGATACGAGTGAACTGGGTCTTCGTCATCAAGGACCACATGATCAAAGCCAAGAGACTTAGTGATCTCGGGTATCCATATGCTATTCGATTTCTAAGCTTTTAACACATTTTGGTGTCGATGTAGAAGGAGAACTGGTTGAAACCGTCCGACCAACAAATGAAATAAATAATTCCGTGCTTCACAAAATGGGATTCATTAAAATTGATGGTGAATGGATCTCGAAAGAAGATGCTGGGAGAAGTGAAGAAAGTGAAGAAGAAGAGCAAGAGGAAGGAATCAACACTGATAATATTCCTGGAACTTCTGCAGCACGTTCGTCCGATCCAATGGAAGAAGTGACCCCAATGGAGATGATTCCATACAATCCACCGCCTGACCGTGGCACGCCTCGTCTCGGTTCGAAAGAACAATGTTACATCAAATGAGCGAACCGCATTCGGACCAAAGGAGGCATATGCGGATGATCGCGCTGCTCGAGGGCTCTAGCAGCATTATTTGGATGAAAATTTCATTGCAAGGTTCCAAGCATATTGATAATCAACTAGAAGACATTTACAACGAGATTGTGGAACTGCAATTCAATCAAGGCCCCGGGGACGAATGAAGACTTTCTATTTGTCTCGTTATTCGCTTTCTTTTCATTTTTTTTAATGTTCTGGTTTATTTTTGGGGTTCCCACGTGGCCCCATTGACTCGTAACTAAAACAATCTATTTGATGCGATCAAATAGGGGAGAAGTATTTTGCTTAAAACTCGTCACTACACACACACCACAAAATATATGTCTCTCGGTCTCGTTATTCTTGTTTTGCGAGTGCGATGGTTATTTGTCTCCATCAAATAGGGGGAGATTGAAGCACTTGGTGGATTTGATGAAGACATAGATATAACTTAGGTTGTGGGTGTGTAGATGATTAGGTTTTTAAGTTTAAGCACTTAATCTCTTGATAGGCCATTATATTTTGTGATAAGCACCTTAAAATGTTGCATCTCATTGAAAATCATTTTTCCGCATGAAAAACTTACGTTTAAGTATTAAAAGAATAAACTAAGTTTTTTTAATCTGTTGAAAAGGATTTTCAATCTGTTAAAATCACTTAACATAATAAATGGTCATACATATTCGAAAATTCAATTGATTGATTCGCGGAATCAACAAGTTAAAATAACTCAATGAATTTTTTCAATATCAAAGTTTCGCATTTTCAATCTGTTGAAATAAATTTTAAATCTGTTAAAACAGAAAGATTTTTTTTCAGTCTAAGAGTTTTTAGAAAATCAATCTGTTAAAATAAATTTTAAATCTGTTAAAACAGAAAGATTTTTTTAGTCTAAGAGTTTTTAGAAAATCATTCTGTTGAAATAAATTTTAAATCATGTTAAAACAGAAAGATTTTTTTCGATCTAAGAGTTTTTAGAAAATCAATCTGTTGGAATATTTTTCAATCTGTTGGAATAGAGAGACTATTTTTTTAACTAAGTGTTTGCGAGAATTTAATCTGTTGAAATGATTTTCAATCGATTGAAACAGAGAACTGTCATTTTTCATAAAGCTGTTTCAATCCATTAAAAACTCGAATCAATCGATTGAATGGAGCTTTAAATGAAATCAATCGATTGAATCGATGTTTTAATCGATTGAATGGAGCTTTAAATGAAATCAATCGATTGAATCGATATTTTAATCGATTGAAATAATATTCTGATCGATCATAGTTTCATTTTAATCGATCATAACTCGGTCTGATCGATCATAGTTTCATTCTAATCGATCATAACTCGGTCTGATCGATCATACTTCAGTTCTAATCGATCAGAGTCTCTTCTAAACTGTTTTACTGCTAACCAACTTATCTTTTGACTCTCTGAAACAGTTTTTGACAGTTGGAACAGTCTGATTCTATGATTTACTCTATATATACAGAATTGATCTATCTTTTAAAAATACAATACAACACACTACTTGAGAAAACTTGTGAAATCAATCTGACTTTCTCTGCATTCAAGAATCTTTTTCATATCATAAGGTGCTGTGATCAGAATTGTGGTCATTCAAAGAGAGAAAGTGCTGTTAGAATTGGTTCTGGACAATTAGAAACTTCAAGTCCAGGTTTTTGTTAGAAAAGTAGTTTTAAATCAAGAGGGGGGGTGAATTGATTTTTGAAAGTTTTTCGCAATAAACAGATTATCTAATTCGAAAATTAAGTTTACTAATCAATTCACGAATCACAAAGCAATTAAACAATACAAGCGCAGCAACTGAATTTAAAGAGAGAAAGGTTAGGAAAGATTTCACAGGTAATTTTATACTGGTTCACCCAATACCAGGGCTACGTCCGATCTCGACCAAATTCGGTCGGGTTCCACTAGAATAGATGTTTTACGAGACTCAACAATCTTACACCTACTCTAACACCAGAACCAATTTCCAGTTCGACTTTAACCTTTCCACCAAGAACCAAATTCCAGTTCTTGGAAACCTCTCGCAACCAAATTCCAGCCGCAGAGAACCCAGTACCCAAATTCCAGGTACCAAACCTTTCACCAAGAACCAAATTCCAGTTCTTGAAAACCTCTACAACCAAATTCCAGTTGTAGAGAAACCAGTGCCCAAATTCCAGGCACCAAACGAGTACAAGAACCAAATTCCAGTTCCTGTACTCAACCTCTCCACCAAGAACCAAATTCCAGTTCTTGGAAACTTCTACAACCACCTACCAGCTGCAGAAAAAACTTGTACCCAAATTCCAGGTACAACACAATACAAAGTAATGAAAAAGAATTTACAAAGAAGAGACTTAGAAAGCTCAAACCGGATTACTCTAATCCACAGTAAGTTTCTTCTTCACAGAATGCAATATGCCTCAAGAAAGATTTCAAAAAGAACTTCACAAAACAGATTGTAATTCTTTCTTGGAAAAAGATGCTTAACAGTTGCTTGAATTGATTGCTTTGTTTCTGTAAAAGCTGATATTCAATCTGTTGTTTCAAAGTTTCAAGCAAAACTGTTTTTAAAGAGAATTTTCAAATCTGCTGCATTAATTAATCTGTTGAAAGTTTGTTTTAATCTGTTGAAATAGCCGTTATAATCTGTTAAAAGTCCTTTCAACCTATTAATGCGTTCTTGTTTCTTTAACAGAATGGTTTTAGTTGATACAACCATGTTTATATCAATTAAAACATTTTACAAACATTTTCTAAGTATAAAACAATCGATTGAATCGCGTATTAGTCGATTGATTTGTTTAAAAACCTTCTTATAAAACTTTCCAAGTTATTTTAGCTGATATAAAGTCGTTTTAATCGATTGAAAATCTGCACATATATTTTCAAGTCATTTTAATCGATTGAAAGTTCGTTTTAATCGATTGAAAAGATTTTCTAAGTTATTTTAATCGATTGAAATACGTTTTAATCGATTGAAATAAGTCTGATCGGTCATAATTCAATTCGATCGATCATAACCAACTCGATCGGTCATAATTTCATTCGATCGATCATCCTGACTTCCAAAGTGGTTTTAATCGATTAAAACGTGTTTTAATCGATTAAAAGCAATCTGATCGCTCATATTTAAAATCTGATTGATTATATTTCATTCTGACTGTTATATTCGAATTCCAATCGGTCATAAAGGGTTTTAATCGATTAAAAGAAGTTTGTATCGATTAAAATACTGTAAAAACACTTCTTAAAACATTCTAAGTGTTTTTAATTGTTTCTTTCAAAGCTATATCAGTTAATAAATTTGTTAGGAAAGTTCTTTGACAAAATGCTTTTGTTTTTTATTTGTTTAAAACTATTTTTGAGGCATTTTGCAAAATGAGTGAAGAAGCTTTATGCAGTGGAAAAGGTAAAGTGGTTTTACCTAAGCTTTCGTTAAGACACACTAAGTCTTCGACTCCATTCTTCGAGTGACTTGTTTGACTGTTGCAGAGTTGACCTTTGACTTTATCTTTGACTTCATCAAATCACTGAGATCTTTGCTAGGATCACTTTCAGTTTTTTCTTTTCATATTCTTTTGTAAAAGTTTGATTGTGCAAGTTGGATTGTAATTTGCACTTGGTACAGTAACTGGATTTGGTTACTGGGTGGTTTTCAAGATTCTGTCTTGTGGGTTTTGCAAGATAGTTCTTGGAATAGATTGGTGAGTATCTACTGGTTGTAATTTTCACTTGATATTAGTGGAACTTGACTGGTTTGTCAAGAACTGGATGTAGCTCTGGATTAGAGTGAACCAGTATAAATTTGTGTGTTAATATTCTTCTTTCATCTCTTTTATTTTCTGTCTTTAATTGTGCTGTGTTTAAACCAAATTACCTTTGCAAAGATTGAATAAAGATAACTCATTCTTCCAAAAGAAAGTAAGTTTTGCGAAAAAGTTTTAAAGTTCAATTCACCCCCCCTCTTGAACTCAACCATTAATTCTTTCATAATTTAGTGATATCCTGATCTTAAATCTATTTTAGAAAACATAGAAGTTCCTCTTAATCGATCTATCAAATCATCTATTCTAGAAAGAGGGTATATATTCTTTTGGTGAATTTATTTAATTAACGATAATCTACACACAACTTAAAACTTCTATCTTTCTTTTTAACTAACAAAACATGGGCTCCCCAAGGTGATACAGGACAAATGAATTATTTCTCAAGTCATTCTTCCAATTGTTTCTTCAGTTTCGCCAGTTCAGAGGGTGACATCCTATATGGTGCTATAGAAATTGATCAAGTTCCAAGAATCAAATCTATTGAAAATTCAATCTCTCTATTAAGTGGAAAACTAGGAATATCATCAAGAAAAACTTCAAGAAAATTATGAACAACTGCTATATTTTTCAAATTGACTTCCTCATTTACTTGCATAGAAAATAATAACAAATATCCTTGAACTTCATTCTTTAAGGGTTCACTTACTGAGTTGGTAGAAGAATTAAAAAAATTCTTGGATTTTGAAAATATTACTTATTTTTTTGCATAATTTATAAGAACTTGATTGGAAGATAATCAATCCATACCTAAGACAAATTTAATTGAGATAAAGGTAGACAAATTAAACTTACAAGGAATTTACTATTTTTAATGAATAGAGGACAATACAAACATACTTTATTGGTAATTACAGATTTACTTGTAAGAGTTGAAACAATCAAACTAGTGTCTAGAAAAGAAGTTGGCAATTAAAGATGTTAAACACAATCATTGAAAATGAATGAATGAGTTGCACTGGAATCATATAATACATTCAAAGTTTTACTTTTAATGAAACACATACCTTAAATCAAATCATTGTTTTGGGGACTTCAACTCCAATCATGGTATATACTCTCCCTATTGTTGTAGGTCTTGCCTTGGGTGTTGATGGGTTGTAATTTGGTCTTTGTTACCGACATTCAGAAAATATATGTCTAGGTTTTTCACACTAAAAAAAATAGGTCCTTTAAGATAACAATATTTTAGGATAATGACTTTGTCCACACTTAAAACACTTAAATTGATTATCTCCATTGGGGGCGGTTGTAGGGGGATAACGACATTTTTGTCGTACAAAATACTGATAAAAAATAATAAACAAGTTGTTAAACTAATATAGTATAGCTAACCCATGTCGAATATCATAAGGACACAATGATAGGAACGTTCTCATTACCATTTTAGTCCATCCTCTCATATTAGTATAAACACAATGAAATTCACTTTTTAGTTGTCAGGACAATTCATAACTCGAAATATTTTTGTCAATTCTTTAATCCACAATTCATCGTTTCTAGGTTATAACCTCCGGAGAATTTTAGAGGTTTGTTTCTCCTAAATTTAACTAAACCTTGTGATTCATTGGTTCCTCCAAGTCTTTGGTTCCTTAATAATGCAACGGTCATGTCTTTGATAGCTTGTACTACTTCTGTCAACTCATTGTTTGTTCCTCCTATTACTTGTGATATGAAATTATACAAGTTAGGGTTTATAAGATTATATTATAAACTCATTTCAAAAGTCACGCGTAAAATGTTACTCTAATACAATCTAATGTGACATCCTTTTTTTATCATGTTTGTTAATTTAACTATATTTTAAGAGATGATTATTTTCTATTAAATTTTAACAAAAACAAGGCATGAGATAAATGTTTATACATTTATATGTATAAATATATGAATTTTACAAGTTTATATTGTTTTTATATCAGAAACAATTATTAAAATTGACAAATATTTTTTTCTAAAAATGGTTGATTTATCAATAATATTTGTCTTCCATCTTGATGTCTTTGTCTATTTAGGTTGATATTTAATTGTAACATGCACAAGAGGTAATAATAGGAAAGTGAAATCAATTATCATGTAAAATAATATAATCTCAAAATGATATATAAAATCATCTTTTCAATTTCATCAACATATTTTATTTATTTTATATTATAAATATTTGAATTTATTTTTGTAATAACTAGTCAGGGTAAATAAGCTCAAAATTAACCACTCTTTAAGTCATATTTACTTATTTTTATCTTCAAGGTCCAACCTCCATTTACAATGTCATCAAATCTTCATAAATAAAATATTTTATTATTTTACAAAAAGTAAACAACAATCCAATGATATAAATATAAACGAGGATCAATCTGTAACTAGAGGTAAATAAATAAATAAATATAAATGAGAACTAATGCATAACTAGAGCAAAATAAAATAGAACCAATGTATAATTTGATATAAATAAAATAAGAAAACTAGAGATAAATAAATAAATATAAAACAGGAATAGTGTAACTAAAGATAAAATAAATAAATATAAACTAGAACTAGTTAAATAAAGATAAAGTAAATAAATATAAAATATAAACTATACAAAAATAGAGATAAATAAATATAAAACCACATCACTGAACAACTATAATTAAAAATAAAATAGATAAAATATTAAATATCTCATCCCCTATCTCATTAATTGCAAATGATATACTAGAATTTGATTTGAAAGTTTTTTTTTTCTCTCTTTCTTTCTTTCTTCCATTTCTCTCTCTCTCCTCTTTCTCTTGCTCCTCTTTCTCTCTCTTTCTTTCTCTTTTCCTTTCTTCTCATCAATTCTTACATACACTAACCCATTAATAATTTTTTTTATATATAAAATTTTTCATATGTATTTTTAAAAATATATATCTTTATAAAAGAATATTAACAGAAGAAGAGCTTCATATTGTCGAGACATATGTCATTGTAAATTGTAAAGAAGTGCAACCATATCTAAAGTAAGTTTTCTTCGTAATTACATTTTTTATTCAATTCAATTTGTTACAATATTAATTGTTGTATCAATTAGGAAATTTGAAGATTCACTAAAGAATGAAAATCCCAATATCTCTGAGGATGAAATATTGGTATCTCGAGATCAAGTTTTTAATAGGTGGTTAAAACATCAAGTGAGTCTTTCTCTATAGTAATCTATAGTGTATAATTTGAAATTCTCTTTGTAGTAAGTGATGTACTTATGTGTTTTCTCTTTGTAATTCTATATAGGTGAGTACAGGCCAAGTTGAGGATCGGTTAATTCGAGAGATAAGTTATGGTCCAATTAAGATTGTGACTTGTTATAATGGTTTAATAGTTAATGGATATAGATTTCATACAAAGGAGTATGGAGCTAATAAATCCACCATAAACAATGGGATATGTGTTAGAGGAAATATATATGGTGAAAATGATTTGGACTATTATGGTATTGTTGAAGAGATATTAGAATTGTCTTACCTTGGATATCAAAACAAAGTAATTATTTTACGTTGTCATTGGTTTGATCCTTTTCATGGTGTTAAAGTTGATGACATATATGGCTTGGTTGATATCAAGCATAAATCAAAGTTTCAATCAAATGAGCCATTTGTATTAGCTCAACAGGCTCAACAAGTGTATTATACAAGATACCCGCAAAATAGGGGTAGAAATAATGGTGATTGGTGGGCAGCTTGCAAGGTTAGAGCAAAATTATTTATGATTAAGACATTGAAGAATGAAGATGATTTGTCAAATGAGAAAATTGTTACTAATTATTTTCAAGATGATGGATCAATGGGAATGCCTAATATTCTTCCTAATGATGAGGAGATAAAATTGTTTGATGCAAATGCCCCAATGGAAGAAATAAACATGGATGATGTTAATTATTCAATGAATAATGTTCACGATGTTGAATTCATAAATGACGATGACGAGTTCATGAATGAAAAGATGGAGTTAGATGATTTAGATGATGAGTTAGATAATTCAAGTAATAATTTAGACAGTTCAGACGAGGAGTGGTTATGAATGAATCATCTTAAGTTTATTTAATGGTAGATATGTTATGCTTAAATTAAATTAATTATTTCCTACTATTTTTTCATATTTGTATACTAATGACATGTTTCTTTAATTTATTGTATTTTTATGTGTAGAAACTCAAATGCCTCCTCAAGGAAGAGGGCGGGGTCGAGGTTTTATTACTCCATTTCATCCTTCTCAATCTCACATTAATCCTTCAGAACTTGATTCTATTTTGCACTCAGCACGTATAATACAAATACTTGAATGATATTTTATTTATTAACTTTTAAATTATTTGAATATAATGTATTATTCATTGTTCTTTATCTTAGCTGCTACTTCCATCCATGAACCATCAACTGAGGTTGGCCAATCAACTAGTGGTGGCCAATCAACAACCACCATCCCACCAATTGATGTTGACCAATCAAATGTTGTTCCAACGTATGATAACCCACAATCTACAGAGGAGCCTTCAAGTGAAAATTCTCATAACGAAGTTGATAGAAGACTTGTTATATTTGTGCAATGAGTTAGTAACCCGTAAGTGGAACTAAACTTAAATATTAGTTATTCATCTTTATATTACTAAATCATAATAATTTATACATTGAGAATTTTAAATTGTAGGAGGAGGTTTGTTCCTGATTCAGTAACTCGAGATATTATATCTGAGTTACTTATGAGAATGCAAAATCTAGCACCAAATTGGAAAAGTTATTTTGTTGATATGAAAGAAAATTTATTCAATGATTTCATGGTTAGTAATTATTGTGTTAAAATACTTAAATAGTTTTGCTTTAACTTTTATATTAAATAATAAATTTATCTAATTTTTATTGGTGTAGAACAAGTATCGTTTTGCATCAACTTATGATCAGAGTATGGCAAGAAAATTTTGGAATCTGACATGCATGGATCGATATTCTGACTCATTAGCTAAAGCAAGGAAAAAGGCAAAAGAGAAAACAAATTCAGATAATATTGAAGACTTAAAGGGTTTTGGACCAAGAAATATAATGACAGAGATGTGGGTTGGATTAGTAGACATATGGGAAACAGAAGAATGGAAAAAGAAGTCCATTGCAGGTAAGGCCAATAGGGCTGCCAAGCCTGATGCCATGATGCACACAGGAGGATCAAGAAGTTTTGGGCAACACTTGAAAAAAATGGTATTCATACTTTATACATTTAATACATTGATCATATAATTGTTAATCAATATTGATTACTAGTTATAAATTGAATATTAGGTTTGATGTTGGTATATTGATGTCTGAATCTTGAATTGTAAATTATTTCACAGGAAGAAGAGCACAAACGTCCTATTTCTTATGGTGAATTATATAGCAAAGTTCATAAAAAGAAAGATGGTGAATATGTGTCTAACAAAGCAAAAAATTTCATTGTAAGTGTGTATATTTTATAAATATTAAATTTTGTTTATTTATAATATTGCTAAAATATTGATTTGATGTAGGAATCATATGAAAATGCTATGATTGAAAAATATGGGGAAGATACATCAAATCATCCTATAGTTGATTCTGATCTTTGGATAAAGACTGTTGGTGAAAATAAAAAAGGTAGAATTTATGGTATAGGTCGAGTTTGGATCTTGGTATTTCACATGTTTCATCTTCATCAGTTGAAGGTCCCTCTTCCCAAAATCTTACCACACCTCTCACTCGAAGAAATCACTACCTTAGCTACACGAGATATCTAGTTTGCAAGAGCGAGATGAAAACACGATTGCGAGCACAAACTGATATGCAAGCATTGATGCAAGCACAAATGAAGACACAAGCGAAATGCAAACACTCATGCAACAAAAAATGCAAGAAGAAATGCAGTCTTTCTAGAATGATTTATTATACTGCCTTAAAGAAACAATGATGAAAACGTACTTTAAACTTTGTTTCTATTTTTAATTGTGTTATACATAACTTTTTAGTTGAAATATTATTTTTGTTATGTTTTAATTGTTTGAAACATCATTTTAACTATGTTTAAACAATACTTTTATATTGAAAGTTGATAAGTTTGTCTTCTTTTTTAAGAATGAGTAATAATTTAAATCTTAAATATTTGATATTATAAATTTTGATAAAAATTATGAGGGATTAGCTATGAAATAGCGAGAGAAACATTGCAAAGGATTAGCTACAGATTAGCGAGGAAATAATTGTGAGGCATTAACCACATATTAGCTAGAGATAAATTGTCAGGGATTAGCTACAGATTAGCGAGAGAAAAATTGCGAGGAATTAACTACGAATTAGCGAGAGAAAAATTGCGAGGGATTAGCTACGGATTAACGAGAGAAAAATTACGAGGGATTAGCTACGGATTAGCGAGAGAAAAATTACGAGGGATTAGCGAGAGAAAAATTGCGAGGGATTAGCTACGAATTAGCGAGAGTAAAATTGCGAGAGATTAGCTACGAATTAGCGAGAGTGAAATTGCGAAGGATTAGCTACGAATTAGCGAGAGCGAAATTGCGAGGGATTAACTACGGATTAGCGAGAGATTAGCTACGGATTAGTTACAAGTTTTGGGAGATCAAATTAGCTAGAGATAAACAAATTTTCATCATTTAAATTAGCGAGGAATTTAGCGACAAAATTTGCTACAAGTTTGAGAGAGAATACATTTGTATCTAATTAGCTACTTGGATTTAGCTACGGACTATTCCATAGCTATTCCGTAGCTAATCTGTAGCAAAACATACCAACGAGAGATTAGCAATAAAATAGCTACGGAATGAGTCATAACTAATATGTAAAATTCTTGTAGTGTTAGTTATATGAATAATTTTAAAGTTTTATTTATTAATTAATATTTTTATATGATAAATTAATAAAATATTATATTTATGTGTTAAAATAATTAATTATAATCAATAATTTAAATTTAATAATTATTTTTTATAATTTGAATTATAATATTATAATATATTTATATATTTTAATAACATAATATAAAAAAATATAATATTTTTAATTATAATTATTTTAATTTTAATATATAAATATTTTTTAAAACAAGTCCGTAGACTAAAACTAACCCACCTTACTATTTTTTAGGTAGACTAACCCGTCTGACCTAACCTATTTTATTATTCTTACCCATATTCCTTATTTATAGTTATAATTATTTTTTTTTCTTTTAACTTTCATTTAATGAAAGAGATAATGACTAGTTTTAAATTTTTTTTTATATGATTATCTTTTAAAGAGATAATGTAACACCCTACCTTATAAACCCTCAATCATAAGAATTAATAATTTTTAGCAGAATTTTTTTTTTTAACCAATAATAATCTTTCTCTCGTACATAATATCAATATATAAATTTTCAATAACTCATTCCTGCATTTCATCATTTTAAAAAGTACTAAAAGTAAACAATCATAATTACATATAGATAAAATACTAGTACAGTCCTCCAAAATATTAAGGGCAACATTGGGGATACTTCCTACAGAGCAGCTAACTACATAAAAGAGTAACTACTACTCAGTACCATGTAGGTCTATGTACTACAAAAGACTGCCTATAAAAGTTTAGATATGTTTATCCCAATACATGTTGTCATCATTGTGGCTCCCAGCTAATGAATATGAGTGTCATATTCATCGGGTGTGGAATCCGTGCCATCTCCCCTCTCTTCAAACAATGACCGATCAGGTTCAATGAGTACCGCAAGCACAAAGGAAATAAAGAAAACAGAATGACAAGAGGGTGAGCAACAGTTCATACATCATTTTAAAATTAACATCATAAACATTCACAAGTCAATCAAATTCCAAATGATTGATGTTAATGATGCATGATCCTAATATGTTTTCTAAAATGTTTATGCATGCGGGCCCGAATCATTTCTCAAATCAGTACTGGGGTAGCCAGGAGTTGACACTACTAGGCACGAAAAATCCACCCACGGGATTGTTGAGACCCATGCTCAAATATAAACCCAGTAGCTCACTAACCATTGATATACGGTAAGATCACAGTCAGGTACAAGAGAGTTTGTACAGTGGGATCCCCGACAACAGGTAGCGAGCCTGGGTCTTTTGGGGCCTCCAACCACTACCCTTCCTATCCTCAAGTCCTCCCTCAGGGCCTCCCTATCGTATTCTCAGAGTCCATAATCTCTGATTCCCCAGATTTCACAAATCACCATTTTCAGATGAGTAGTGTATGAGTCCCTAAATGGTTTTTCTTAGAAATTCACATTTTTCCAAAAATTTTGACAGAGTTTCCCCTGTAATACGGACTTCCCAAAAATTTTCAATCACCTGTTACAAGCAGAAAACTTCCAATACAGTTCAAAAAGGGTTCACAACCCATCATCCAATTCTTTCAATTTAATTTTCAATGAATTTTCTCATGAAAAACCACCATGCATATAAATGCTCACTCAAAGACAATACATATCATAATAGAATATCAAGCATGTATTTTACATCATCATACACGTAAGCAATTCATGATCACTTTCACAACCAAGCATATAATGAAATCAAAATTATCAATCATAACAAATTTAGACAAATTCAACAAATAAGGTCAAACAAGTTTATGATGTAATCCTTACTATATAGCCCACCCCTTACCTGATACGTTCACACTTATTCCTTTCAAAACTTATTGTTGTGTTTCAGCAAAATCTATATACGTAATAAAATGCTAGTTAGAATCTTATATTTCTATGATTCTATCTCATGAGAATTTAAATTCACTTTGTATTGCTAATCCATTTCTAATAATATTTTAAGCTCACATTCAGCTTACAATTAACTTAGAAAATTATCCTATTTTGTAGGCACTTAGAGTAGAAAGAATCCTAATAACAACCATGGACAAGGTTCAGTATTTCAAAATTTTCTAGAGTTATATAAGCTCTTTTGGCATGAGATTTGAGCCAAAATTTCAATCACTTAATTACCTACAATATTGATGAAGGAAATAAATTCAAATACCCTATAGAATAGATGCAGTTTTCAGTTTTCAGTGGTTGTTTCCAACTAGGCTCAACTACAATAACACTCTGAACATGCCTGGGTAATTGGATTATAACTCTTGCTACACATAAGATATTCACGTGAAATAAATTTCTAAATTTCGGGGATATAATTTCCTACAACTTTTATGAAGGAATCAAGTCCTAATTTCACACTTATCAATCTCAGTAATTCAAAAACCTAGGCTGTTGAAACAGGGCTACCTCTTAACGTCACAGCTAGAACACTTGATAGTAAAATGGGCATAACTTAAGCTATAAATATCCGTTTAATGTGAAATCAGTTTCTAACTTTCGAAAACTTAAAGAGCTACAAATTTCATGCAGATACTAATTTCTAATTCTATTCACAAAAGTCCCAAATATTCAATGAATAGTACCTACGAATTAGGGCTCTTAAAGTTTTTAGCTTAACCACTTCTAATCCTCAATTTTAGGCATTATTCTAGTATTCTAGGTGTAAAACCTACAATAACATTCTTCCTACACCCATTCAAGCTGAGCCAAGTGAGGAGAAAAATATAAAATGCACCGTTTTGAAAAATAAAACGGTAGAAATGTAGAGAAGATTGAGATAAACCAACTTACCTCTTGGAGCTTCTAAAGAAAATCAAGATTTTTCCCTCAAAATCAAGTTTGAAGGTAGGGAAAAACTTTGAGAGAAAGAGAGAAACGATGAACCTACGGTTGCAGAATGACACTCTTTCTTTATAAAGTCAAACATTTCACCTAATAATCCGCTCAGCGCCCAGCGGATTATAAGCCGCAAGTAATAAGATTTCAAACCACAATCCGCTCAGCGCATTTCTGATGCGCCCAGCGGATTACAGGCCGCATGGAATAGAGATTTCAAACATAATCCGCTCAGCGCATTTCTAATGCGCCCAACGCATTACATTACAAAAAAATTTAACTTTATTTTCTCCTTTTTACTCTAGCCAGGATTTGAACCTACAACCCCTAAGACTCCAACATCACTTCAAACCATATTAACCATCATATGTTTCTTGTTAATTATACACATAATAAACTTTTAATGTACCCACACTCAGTGCATAAAAGAAAATAATAATTTTTAAATGTGACAATTAAAATTGTTAAGTCCATACTCAACGTTCAGGCACACACACGAGTATTTTCTAAAAATTCCCGAAAACCATAAATAATCTAATAAACATAAAACTCTACAGTTACTTTACCCAATTCCTAATAATTTAATTATTAAAATTTTGACAAAGATTTTGTCAAAATTTAACAAACCAGGGGTATTGAGAATCAGGATTTTACAACTCTCCCCCCCCCCCCTTAAATAAATTTCGTCCTCGAAATTTGTGTACCTGAAAGGAACAATTGAGGATAAGATTCCCTCATCTTTTCCTCTAACTCCCAAGTAGCATCTCCATCTCCTGCTCCACTCCAAATAACTTTAACCAAAGCTATTTCTTTTCCACGGAGTTTCTTAATCCTTCGATCAACGATTTGGATAGGCGGTGTTTCATAAGTAAGATTGTCTCTAATTTGGATAATGTCTGATTCAAGTATATGAGAAGGGTCTGAAATATATTTTCGTAATTGTGACACATGAAAAACATTGTGGATGTTAGAAAGAAAAGGAGGTAGAGCTACTTGATAAGCTATTGGACCAATCCTCTTCATTATTTGGTACGGGCCAATAAACTTAGGCGTGAGTTTCCTTGACTTCATTGCTCGTCCAACCCCAGTTGTAGGCGTGACTCGCAAGAACACATGATCTCCTTCTTGAAACTCTAGAGGCTTTCTCCTTTTGTCATAGTAACTTTTTTGTCGACTTTGAGTTTCTCTCATCTTCTCTTGAACTAATTTAATCTTCTCTGTGGTCTGTTGCACTAATTCTGGACCTAGAAGTAAATTTTCACCTGTCTCGAACCAACATAATGGTGTTTTGCATTTCCTTCCATAAAGAGCTTCAAACGGGGCCATCCCAATGCTAGCGTGAAAACTATTGTTGTATGTAAATTCAATCAATGACAAAAACTTATCCCAACTTCCTTTGTGATCTAACACACAAGCTCGTAGTAGGTCCTCCAAAGATTGAATGGTTCGTTTTGATTGTCCATCAGTCTGAGGATGATAAGCAGAACTTAGCCGAAGCTTTGTCCCAAGAGCTTGATGTAAACTTGTCCAGAACCTTGAGGTGAAACGAGGGTCTCTATCTGACACAATACTAGCAGGTATGTCATGCAATCTTACCACTTCCTTAATGTACAATTGAGTAAGCTTCTCCAAGGAATAACGAATGTTGATAGGAATAAAATGAGCATATTTTGTCAACCTATCAATTATTACCCACACAGAATCGTGACCAGTTGGTGTTCAAGGTAATGAAGTTACAAAATCCATAGCTATGCTATCCCATTTCCATTCTGGTACATCTAATGATTGTAACATCCCTGATGGTCTTTGATGTTCTACTTTGGCTTTTTGACACACCAAGCAAGTTGCAACATACTCTGCCACTTCCTTTTTCATCCCAGGCCACCAGAATATTTTCTTCAAATCTTGATACATCTTTGTTGTTCCAGGATGGATACTCATGTTACTGTTATGTGATTCCTCCAAAACGGTCTTTCGCAATTCCTGATAAGAAGGAATACAAATTCGTCCTTTGAAACGTAAGATTCCATCTGTCCCTTCCACAAATTCTATTTCTTTCCCTTGTTTAACTAATTCCTTCTTCTCACAGAGAAAAATATCCTCTAATTGAGCTTCTTGTACTTGTTGTAGAAAATCACTAGTGATAGTGAGAGTACCACATATAACACTTTTGAAACTAAACTCAATTTCTAAATTCAGACTTTGGAATTCTTCGATCAATTCCATTTCTCTTATCATCATATATGCTGCATGTAAAGATTTTCTACTAAGTGCATCTGCAACTACATTCCCTTTTCCAGGATGATACTGTAATTCAAACTCATAGTCTTTCAAAAATTCCATCCACCGTTTTTGACGCATATTCAATTCCTTTTGATCAAAGAGATATTTCAGGCTCTTATGATCACTATACACTATGAATTTTGCTCCATACAAATAGTGTCTCCAAATCTTCAGAGCAAACACTACTGCAGCTAATTCTAAATCATGGATGGGATAATTTATCTCATGTGGTCGCAGTTGTCGAGAAGCATACGCCACTACCTTTCTATCTTGCATCAATACACAACCCAATCCCAATTTAGATGCATCACAATACACTTCAAAGTTCTTGTTAGGTTCTGGTAAAATTAACACCGGTGAGGAAGTAAGACGATTTTTCAATTCTTGAAAGCTAGTCTCACATTGTGGGTTCCACACAAAAGATTGTCCCTTTCGAGTCAACTTGGTTAATGGGTAAGCTAATCGAGAAAAACCCTCAATAAATCGTCGATAGTATCCTGCTAATCCTAGAAAACTCCTTATTTCAGTGACCGTTCTTGGTTGTTCCCACTTCAAGACCGCCTTAACCTTAGCTCGATCAACAGCTATTCCTTCTTCATTAATGACATGTCCAAGAAAATTCACTTCATTTATCCAGAACTCACACTTGGATAATTTTGCATACAATTGTTTTTGCCTCAAGATTTGTAGCACAATTCTTAAGTTTTCAACATGCTCCTCCTTGCTCTTTGAGTATATAAGGATGTCATCAATGAATACAACTACAAACTTATCCGAAAAAGGGTGAAAAATCCAATTCATATAGTCCATGAATACAGCTGGAGCATTTGTAACTCCAAAAGGCATAACCAAATACTCGTAGTGTTCGTAGCGTGTTCTAAAAACAGTCTTTGGTATATCCTCAGATCGTACTCTAATATGATGATACCCCGATCTTAAATCAATCTTTGAAAATATTTTTGCCCCGCATAGTTGATCCATCAAATCATCTATTCTTGGTAATGGGTATTTATTCTTTATCGTCACCTTATTTAGTTGTATGTAGTCAACACATAGCCGCATACTCCCATCCTTCTTCTTCACCAAAAGTACTGGTGCTCCCCACGATGACACACTCGGTCTAACAAATTGTGTCTCCAAGAGTTCTTTTAATTGCTTTTTAAGTTCAGATAGTTCCAATGGAGACATTCTATATGGGGCTATGAAAATAGGTCCTGCTTCTGGTACCAAATCAATATTGAATTCTAATTCTCGTTCTGGGGGTAATCCTGGAATATCATCAGGAAAAACTTCAGGATATTCTCTCTATTGGCACATCAACCAACTTTTCTTCCTTTCCTTCTACCAATAAAGACATTACAAATCCCTGAACTTCCTTCAAGGAAACATCTTCATAATTGGCACTTTGAATCCTTGACTTCTCAGAATTATTTTGCTCAAAATCTCTAAACACAATAACCTTTTTGAAGCACTTGTTGGATTTGATGAAGACATGTAGAGTTTAGAGATTTTATTTTGTGGGTGTGTAGATAGATAGGTTATAGGTTTAGAATTTAATCTCTTGATAGTTCAATAGATCTTGTGATAAGCGCCTTTAAATGATGCATCTCATTGAACTTATTTCACTGCATGAAAAACCAACCTTTAAACATTAAAAGAACAAACTGAGTTTTTCAATCTGTTAAAAAGAAATTTCAATCTGTTAAAATCACTTAAAGCAGGAAATGTTTATATATTGTCAAAATTTTTAATTGATTGAATCGCAGAGTCAACAGGTTAAAATGTTCTTAATGATTTTTCCATATTAAAGGTTTCGCAATTTTTATCTGTTGAAATCAAGTTCAATCTGTTGATACAGAAATATCATTTTTCATTCTAAGGTATCACAGGATTTCAATCTGTTGAAATAAGTTTTAATCAATTGAAACAGAGAGCTATCATCTTTTGCTAAACTGATTTAATCCATTGAAAGCTCGAAACAACCGATTGAATTAGTCTTAAATGAAATCAATCGATTGAAACGACATTTTAATCGATTGAAAAATATTCTAATCGATCACAACTCAATTATGATCGATCATATCTGATTTTGATCGAATCACAACTCAATTCTGATCAATCATATCTTGTTCTGATCAGTCATAAAACTATTCTGATCGGTCATCGGCGACTCCAAGGCATTTTAATTAATTGAATCTATCAGACTTCTCTCTTTTACTCTATAAATACAGTTTTGATTTCTCTTTTAAAATATACAATTTGGAAAACATTTGAAAGCAATCTTAGAGCTATCATATTAGTGCCTTTCTCTGTGCATTCATAAAACTTTTCATATCATAAGGCGTTTAGATCAAGTTTGTTGAAAGTTCATCAAGAGAGAAAGTTCTGAGTTGAGAAATTGCTTCTAGACTTCTATATTGTTAAAGCTGCAGTTCAGGTTTATTCTTTTCATACACTTGTACAAAGGTTAATTGTGTAGATTGGGTTTTGAATCTGCACTGGTTACAGTAACTGGGTTTGGTTACTGGGTGGTTAATTCAAGAGTCTATCTTGTGGTGTTGTAAGATAGTTCTTGGGGTAGATTGGTGTATATCTACTGGTTTGTATTTTTCACTTGGAATTAGTGGAACTTGGCAGATTTGTCAAGAACTGGACGTAGCTCTGGGAAAGAGTGAACCAGTATAAACTCTTGTGTTGAATTTCTGCTTTCATCTCTTTTCAATTCTTGCTTATATTCTTGCTTTGTTTAAAATCAAATCTGCCTAACAAAAGATTGGATAAAGTTTAATCATTCTTCCAAAAGAAAGAGTGTTTTTCAAAAAGTTTTCAAAAGTTCAATTCACCCCCCCTCTTGAACTTAACCATTAATTCTTACAATAGGTACCAGAGCTGGTTCTTGTAAGTTACTCAAGAATTCGGTCCAAAGGTTTAAATGGCTGAGGGAAAGATGACTTTTTCGGAAGGAGCCTCCATTAATAGGCCTCCTCTATTTGCTGGTGTGAATTATTCTTTCTAGAAGGTTAGAATGAAAATCTTTATTGAATCTCTTGATAGGGGTATTTGGGATACAATTGTTAATGGGCCTTTCAAACCAACTCATACAGTAGATGGTAAAATTGTTGAAAAAGACTGAGCTGAATTAACTCGATGCGAGAAAATAGGAAAGTACAATATGATTATACTGCTAAGAATATTATTACCTCCGCCTTAAATCTTGATGAGTTTTTCGGGGTTTCTCAATGTGCCTCCGCCAAAGAAATGTGGGAGATTCTAGAGGTCACTCATGAGGGTACCTCCGATGTGAAAAGGGCAAGAAAGCATGAATTAATTAGGGACTATGAATTGTTCAAAATGCAGCAAGGTGAAACCATTGCAGATGTGCATAAAAGATTCACGCATATAGTCAATCATCTAATTGTATTAGGCAAGACATTTGACAAGGAAGAGTTAAACATCAAGATTCTAAAATGTCTGGACTGAACTTGGCAACCAAAGGTGACAGCTATATCGGAATCAAGAAACTTAACCGAGATGACTACTGCATCATTGTTTGGTAAGCTAAGGGAACACGAGTTGGAGATCAATAGGTTTAAAGAACAAGAAAATGCAGAAAAGAAAAGCGTAAACATTGTTCTCAAGACAATTGAAGAAAGTAGTAATTCGAAGAAGATGAATATGAGAATCGACTTCGTTGGTTAAGAAGTTTGGGAAATTTCTTAGAAAGAAGAACAAAACTGGCCAGGTTAAAAGGTACTCTGATAAAAGAACTGAATCTACTCAAAATACTTTTACTTGTTATTCTTGTGGTAAGCAGGGACACATAAGGAGTGAATGTCCAGAAAAATCCAAGAATCAAAACAAAAAAGAGTCAAAGTACAAAGGGAAAAAGGCCTACATAGCTTGGCAAGACAATGATTCATCCTCTAGTTCTATATCTGAAGGTGAAGAAGTGAATCTATGCTTAATGGCTGGCTGTGAATCCTCTTCATCGCATGTAAGTTCAACCCTCACAGCAAATGAAATGAATTACAGCACATTACTAAATGCTTTCAATGAAATGCATAATGAAGCTAGGAGTTTATCTCATACAAATAATCGGTTAAAAGGACTAAATAACTGGTTAGAGAATAGGGTTAAAATTCTAGAAGGAGAATTACTAGAAAGCAAGACAGATATGGAACATCTTGAGATAATCTACAATAATTCATCTGCTGGTAATGCTACTGCTAACAACAAGTGTGAAAAGTGTATCTCTTTGCAAAATAAGGTTGAGTATTTGATTAAAACTCTGTCTAAGTTTACTCAAGGTAGAGAAAACTTAGATACACTTCTTGGGTTCCAAAACTGTGTTTTTGATCATACTGGAATTGGGTACAAACCTAAGGTTGGGGTTAAAACTAAAAGATATTTGAATTTCTTTTCTTTTAGAAAACCAACAGCATCTCCGTTCTCATCTTGTCATTATTATATGAAAAAAGGGCATACTATAAAATTTTGTCATATTAGAAAACACTTTGTGCCATGGGGTAAAATGAGATGGGTTCCAAAATATGTGAAACAGAAAATTTGACCACTAAGGACCCAAAGTAATTAAGGGTACCAAATACTTGATGTTTGATTTTTCAAGAACAACAACAAGAATCACTTTGGTACTTGGACAGTGGATGCTCAAGGCATATGACAGGTGATATTTTAAAATTCCAGAAACTGAGATTGAAGAATGGAGGACACGTGACATATGGAGACAACAACAAGGGAAGAATCTTAGGTTCTGGAGATATAGGAGATGGTGAAACCGTGACTATTCACAATGTTCTTCTTGTTGAAGGTCTCAAGCACAACTTAATCAGTATAAGTCAATTATGTGATCTAGGTCACAAGGTTATCTTCAAACCAGAAATCTGCCTAATCTGTGAGCCAAAATTTGACATGGTAATGTTGGTAGGTAAGAGGTTAAATAACATTTACATGCTAGATATCAAGCATTCTATCTCATCTCAAAGTTGTCTTCTTACTAAAGAAGAAGAATCTTGGTTATGGCATAGAAGGCTTGCACATATTCATCTTAATCATCTTGACAAACTGATTTCTAAATATTTAGTCTCTGGGCTACCTAAGCTTCAAATTCTGAAAGACAAAATCTGTGAAGCTTGTTTAAAAGGTAAACAAACTAGAAAATCCTTTTCAAACAAAAACATTGTTTCTACTTCCAGACCTTTGGAACTGCTTCACATGGATTTGGTTGGTCCTTCAAGAAATAAAAGCCTAGGTGGTAATCTCTATATCATGGTAATTGTTGATGATTTTTCCATATTTACTTGGACTATATTTCTAAAAGCCAAATCTGATTCTTTCAAATCTTTTAAAAAGCTTGCCAAGGTTCTACATAATGAGAAAGGTCATTTCATTACATCTATTCAAAGTGATAATGGTGGAGAATTTGTAAATGAAAAGTTTGAATTGTTCTGTGAAAAGTATGGCATAAAACACAACTTTTCTGCTCCGAGAACTCCTCAACAGAATGGTGTTGTGGAAAGAAAGAACAGATTCGTTGTGGAACTTGCTAGAACAATGCTTTGTGAAAATGCTTTACCTAAATACTTTTGGGCAGATGTTGTAAACACTGCTTGCCATGTTTTGAATAGAGTTTTGATTAGACCCATCCTTAAGAAAACCCCATATGAACTTTACAAAGGAAGAAAACCCAACATAAACTATTTCAGGGTTTTTGGATGTACATGTTTTGTTTTAAACAATGGGAAAGAAAATATTGGCAAGTTTGATGAAAAATCTGATAAAGGGATCTTTCTTGGCTATTCTTCTAACAGTCATGCATATAGAGTCTATAATCTAAGACTAAAATCTGTTGAAGAATCAGGTACATGTTGTTTTTAATGAGTCTCCTCGAGTGTTGCGTAATAAAACAACAGTACTCGCAGATGATGATGATTTAACTGATAATTCTTATCAGTTAAAACATCCCAGTGGTTTAGATCAACATATTGTCAAAGAAGGTGATCAGTCAATTGATCCTACAAAAGCTTATCCACCAGAAAGAATTGCTGAAGAACAGGAAGAATATATCTTGGATGAGCTTCCTAAAGAATGGATTGTCCCAAAAGATCTTTCTCTAGACAATGTCATTGGACAAATCAATAAGGGAGTACCCACTAGGCATTCTCTTAATCAATTCTGCAATCATATGGCATTCATTTCACAAATTGAACCTAAAACTGTTAAGGATGCATTAAATGATGAATATTGGGTTAGTGCCATGCTTGATGAGCTTAATCAGTTTGAAAGAAATAATGTGTGGGAATTAGTTCCTAAATCCAAAGATATCAATGTAATTGGTACTAAGTGGGTATTCAAAAACAAATTAGATGAACACGGGATTATTACTAGAAATAAAGCTAGGTTGGTAGCCAAAGGATATAATCAACAGGAAGGAATTGATTTTGATGAAACCTTTGCACCAGTAGCTAGACTTGAAGTTGTTAGACTGTTATTAGCTTATGCTTGTATTAGTGGTTTCAGATTACTTCAGATGGATGTCAAGAGTGCCTTTCTAAATGGACTCATTAATGAAGAAGTCTATGTTGCTCAGCCTCCTGGTTTTGAAAATCACAAACATCCTGACCATGTCTACAAGTTGAAAAAGGCTCTTTATGGATTAAAACAAGCTCCTAGACAATGGTATGAGAGGCTAAGTAATTTCTTAATTGATCAAGGCTACAAACGAGGTGAAGTTGAAAAAACCTTATTCATTAAGAAATCTGGATCTGACATTATTCTGGTGCAGGTTTATGTTGATGATATCATCTTTGGTTCTACTAATAAAGCTCTGTGTAATAAGTTTGTTAAGGAAATGCAAAGTGAATTTGAAATGTCAATGATGGGAGAATTGAATTTCTTCCTTGGTCTCCAGGTTAAACAATTAAGGAATGGTATTTTCCTAAATCAATCTAAATACTGTAATGAGTTGTTGAAGAAATTAGATATGCATAATTGCAAAGAATTCTCCACACCTATGTCTACTAACTGTTGTCTAGATTTAGATGAAAAAGGAAAATCACTTGATCAAACTAAATATAGAGGTTTGATTGGATCTCTTCTATATCTGACTGCTAGTAGGCCTGACATTATGTTTAGTGTTTGTCTTTGTGCTAGATTTTAGGCAAATCCAAAGGAATCTCACCTCACCGCGGCTAAAAGGATTCTCAAGTACCTTAAAGGAACCATTAATGTTGGACTATGGTATCCTGAAGGTGCATCTCTTAAACTTGTTGGATTTTATGATTCTGACTTTGCAGGATGTAAATTGGATAGAAAAAGTACCTCTGGTACATGCCATTTACTGGGAAGCAGTCTCATATCATGGCACAGCAAAAAACAAGCATGTGTAGCTCTTTCAACTACAGAAGCTGAATACATAGCAGCTGGGAGTTGTTGTGCTCAAAGTATCTACCTTAAACAACAATTGAAAGATTATGGAGTATTTCTCAACACGGTACCTCTGGTTTGTGATAATACTAGTGCAATTAATCTAACTAAGATTCCTATTCAACACTCTAGAACTAAGCATATTGAAATTAGACATCACTTTATTAGAGAACATGTATCTAGGGGTGATTGTGAAATTTTATTCATTGAAACTGAAAAACAATTAGCTGACTTGTTCACCAAACCACTCCCTAGAGATAGACTTAATATGCTTAGAACTGAATTAGGAATTCTGGATATATCTAGTATTGAATAATTGAATCTTTATTATGATACTGTGCCTTTTAACAGGTTGATAACATGTTCAATCGATTAAATTGACTGAAAATTCTAAAATTATGTGTTTTAATCGATTGAAATTGCGAAATAATATGTTGATTTCCTTATTCTCAATCTCTGTTCATGATGTGTTACCAGTTTAATCGATTAAATAAGCTTTTAATCGATTTATTTCAATAACTCTGTTGCTCTGCATGTGTTTCTTTTACAAATCAATCGATTCAATCTTCGATTCAATCGATTTAATTCACTTTTGATGTTCTGCATGTTTTTTCTTTTACAAATCAATCGATTCAATCTTCGATTCAATCGATTTATTTTACTTTTGATGATCTGAATCTATACCAGTAATTGAAAATCAATTGATTTTATGGAAAATCAATTGGTTAATTTTTTTTAGGGTTAGTAGTGTATGCGTTGCCTCTAATAACTTATTGCATATTGGGATGAGTGCCTTTGGAACTGGGAACAACTTCAGCTACTCTCTTAAATGTAATAGTTATCCAATAAAAGCTGAATGACTGTGATTGGAAATCAGATGTGAAGGTAATTGAATATCACAGTAACAATTCTCTATCTCTCTCTCTGCCTTTACCATCTCTGACGCATGGAGCAGAACAACAGTAATTCACAAAGAGACAAAACTTGACTATTCAAAGTAGATGAAGAGTCTCATTTCCTCTTAGCATGAAATATTGATTCGAAAATCTTGTACTCTCTCCTTGAAATTCTCTCTTCTCTGTTTTTCGGTTCATCTCTCAAAACAAAATGTTGAAGCGCACCAAATCCGGGAGGAAGAAGTTCAGCAAAGGAGAATCCTCAGCTGTTGTGCAAGGAACCTCAGGAGGAGGGCGGATTGAATCCTGGTTCAATGGGAACCAAGAAAAGATGGACTTATTCATTCATGAAATGAGCAGGAAACAAATTAATATTCCCAAGGTTATGAAATTCTCGTGGTTGGATGCTGAAGGATTCAGAGGTGTTCGGAAGCTGCTGCAACACCAGAAGCTTCAGAAGTTCCTTGAGCTCAATGGTAAAATCTATCCTGACCTTATCAAAGTTTTCTTCACTAATCTGTCATTTGAAGGCTCTACACTCAGAACTCAAGTTAAAGGAGTGGAAATAGATATTACTCCCACTGTCTGGAAAGATGTTGCTGGACTCAAGGATGAAGGAGTGAAAGTCACTAAAGGATATACCTCTGATGTGGACGAATTCAACAAAGTTCAATACTTTCGATCGTGTTTGAGAAATAAGCGTGACTCTGTGAGTTCCTTCAACACTGGAAAGTTGAAACTTGAAGAAAGAATTCTTGCATTTATAGTGGCCTGGCAGCTTACTCCCAGGGGGAGCAATCATGCAGTACTAAATGAAGGCGATTTAGTGTTGATGTACTGTATCCATCATAGAATCAGAGTAAACTGGGTATTTGTCATCAAGGACCATATGATCAAAGCAAAAAGGCTAAGTGATTTTAGGTTTCCTTATGCAATCTTGATCTCTAAATTTCTGACTCATTTTGGTATTGACTTGGAAGGAGAATTGGCTGAAACCATTCGCCCCACAAATGAGATTAACAACTCCATCCTTCATAAAATGGGATTCATCAAGATTGATGGTGATTGGATTTCGAAAGAAGAAGCTGGGAGAGAAGAAGAAGTAGAAGAAGAAGAACAAGAGGAAGAAGATGTGAATACTGGTGCTCCGAGTGCTGCTGAAGCATGGCAAACAGATCCTATGGAAGAGCGGTCTCCATTGGAAGTGATTCCTTACGTGGCACAACCTGACCGTGGCACAATCAGGGTCCCTGGGATGGTGATGAATGAAGTCTCGTTTTAATGCATTTGTTCACTTGTTTCTTTTGTTTTTTTTTTGTACCTACGTGGTACTTCTGGACTGTAATTAAAACACTGTTTGATGAAGTCAAATAGGGGGAGAAGTATTTGCTTATAACTGACACTACACACACATCACAAAATCATATATGTCTCTGTTCTGTTATTTCTTTGTGCAGGTGCAGTGGTTATTTGTCTCCATCAAATAGGGGGAGATTGAAGCACTTGTTGGATTTGATGAAGACATATAGAGTTTAGAGAGTTTATTTTGTGGGTGTGTAGATAGATAGGTTATAGGTTTAGAATTTAATCTCTTGATAGTTCAATAGATCTTGTGATAAGCACCTTTAAATGATGCATCTCATTGAACTTATTTCACTGCATGAAAAACCAACCTTTAAACATTAAAAGAACAAACTGAGTTTTTCAATCTGTTAAAAAGAAATTTCAATCTGTTAAAATCACTTAAAGCAGGAAATGTTTATATGTTGTCAAAATTTTTAATTGATTGAATCGCAGAATCAACAGGTTAAAATGTTCTTAATGATTTTTCCATATTAAAGGTTTCGCAATTTTAATCTGTTGAAATCAAGTTCAATCTGTTGATACAGAAAGATCATTTTTCATTCTAAGGTATCACAGGATTTCAATCTGTTGAAATAAGTTTTAATCAATTGAAACAGAGAGCTATCATCTTTTGCTAAACTGATTTAATCCATTGAAAGCTCGAAACAACCGATTGAATTAGTCTTAAATGAAATCAATCGATTGAAACGACATTTTAATCGATTGAAAAATATTCTGATCGATCACAACTCAATTCTGATCGATCATATCTGATTCTGATCGATCACAACTCAATTCTGATCGATCATATCTTGTTCTGATCAGTCATAAAACTATTCTGATCGGTCATCTGCGACTCTAAGGCATTTTAATTAATTGAATCTATCAGACTTCTCTCTTTTACTCTATAAATACAGTTTTGATTTCTCTTTTAAAATATACAATTTGGAAAACATTTGAAAGCAATCTTAGAGCTATCATATTAGTGCCTTTCTCTGTGCATTCATAAAACTTTTCATATCATAAGGCGTTTAGATTAAGGTTGTTGAAAGTTCATCAAGAGAGAAAGGTCTGAGTTGGGAAATTGCTTCTACACTTCTATATTGTTAAAGCTGCAGTCCAGGTTTATTCTTTTCATACACTTGTACAAAGGTTAATTGTGTAGATTGGGTTTTGAATCTGCACTGGTTACAGTAACTGGGTTTGGTTACTGGGTGGTTAATTCAAGAGTCTATCTTGTGGTGTTGTAAGATAGTTCTTGGGGTAGATTGGTGTATATCTACTGGTTTGTATTTTTCACTTGAAATTAGTGGAACTTGGCAGATTTGTCAAGAATTGGACGTAGCTCTGGGAAAGAGTGAACCAGTATAAACTCTTGTGTTGAATTTCTGCTTTCATCTCTTTTCAATTCTTGCTTATATTCTTGCTTTGTTTAAAATCAAATCTGCCTAACAAAAGATTGGATAAAGTTTAATCATTCTTCCAAAAGAAAGAGTGTTTTTCAAAAAAGTTTTCAAAAGTTCAATTCACCCCCCTCTTGAACTCAACCATTAATTCTTACACTTTTTACAACAGTCTATAATGACATGGTTGTCAGATAACCAGTCCAATCCCAAAATAACCTTCAGTCCTTTTAAAGGAAGGCAGAAGAGATTCACTACAAAGGTTCTACCATCTATACTAATGGGACACTCCCAACATGCTTTTGTAGTGATAACAGGGTCATTACCCGGGGTATGCACCGACAAATCAAATGGCAATGCTATAGTAGGCAAATCTAAACGTTCCACACAACTATAAGAAATCAATGAATGTGATGCACCTGAATCAAACATCATAGATAAAGGAGTATCTCGGATAATACATGTACCTCCAATCATCATGTCAGAGTTAGATGTTTTTTCTCCGCTCATTGCAAAAACTTTACCATGAGCTTTTGGCCTGGTAGCTACCCCTCCACTAGGATTTCGGTTGTGATAGTTTCCATTGCCTCCATCTCCTTCCTTCTTAATCATCGGACAGTCACGGGACATATGCCCAGGCTTGTTACAACTAAAGCATATTAATGGTTTTACTGGGCAATCTTTTCTGTAGTGTTCTCCTCCACAAGCAAAGCATTTTCCTCTTGGTGAGGCTGACATATAGTTTTCACTATTACCACGGTTCTGAGAAAACTCAATTATGGGTCCCCTTTGATGTTGTTGTCTTTGATATGGTTGTCCTCTTCCAAATCCTCTCCTTTGATTGTGTTGAGGCCCATTGTTCTTCGTTCCTGAAGACTCAGAGCGATGTTCTCGAAACTTAGCAATCCTTGCCTTATGGTCTTCTTCAAAAATCCTGCATTTGTTCACCAATGTAGGAAACTCTTGAATTTCCTACATTCTTATGGCTTCCTTAATCTCAGGGCGAAGTTCATTGACAAACTTCACACACCTTGACCTTTCGTTGATGGCATTGTGGTAGTGGGGATGATATCGTGAAAGTTCTTCAAACTTTGCCGCGTACTCTCCTACATTCATGGATCCTTGTGTCAGTGCCAAGAACTCCATCTCTTTCTTCTCTCGAACATCTTGTGGAAAGTACTTCTCCAAAAATCTCGCTTGAAACAAAGGCCATGTAATCATTATACCTTCCCCCTCCAATCTTTGTCTCACTCCGTCCCACCAATATTCAGCATCTTCTATTAATGCATAAGCAGCAAACACCACCTTATCATTCTCTGTGCATCGTAGGGCACGAAAAATCTTCTCCATTTCTCTGAGCCAAACTTGTGTACCTTCAGGATCATATCCTCCCTTGAATCGAGGAGGGTTCCTCTTCTCAAATAGGTCCAATCTCGTCAAAGCATCATCACCTCGAGGAACACGATCCTGTTGCACTCGAGCTTGTCGATCCTGCTCCATTGCAACAATTAGTCTCTCCACTGAATCAGCTAATCCAGCACCTCGTCCAGCCATTGATTCTTGATAATCGAATCAAATTCAACTAAGTTATCAGGAAATCATCATTGATATTAAATCATGGTAATTTCCTACACATAATTCCCCACAAAGAGTGCATAAAAGCCTAAGTAGACCTTTCCCCAGGCCTAAAGGGTCGAACTGCTCTGATACCACTATTGTAACACCCTACCTTATAAACCCTCAATCATAAGAATTAATAATTTTTAGCAGAAATTTTTTTTTAACCGATAATAATCTTTCCCTCGTACATAATATCAATATATAAATTTTCAATAATCCATTCCTGCATTTCATCATTTTAAAAAGTACTAAAAGTAAACAATCATAATTACATATAGATAAAATACTAGTACAGTCCTCCAAAATATTAAGGGCAATATTGGGGATACTTCCTACAGAGCAGCTAACTACATAAAAGAGTAACTACTACTCAGTACCATGTAGGTCTATGTACTACAAAAGACTGCCTATAAAAGTTTAGATATGTTTATCCCAATACATGTTGCCATCATTGTGGCTCCCAGCTAATGAGTATGAGTGTCATATTTATCGGGTGTGGAATCCGTGCCATCTCCCCACTCTTCAAACAATGATCGATCAGGTCCAACGAGTACCGCAAGCACAAAGGAAATAAAGAAAACAGAAAGACAAGAGGGTGAGCAACAGTTCATACATCATTTTAAAATCAACATCATAAACATTCACAAGTCAATCAAATTCCAAATGATTGATGTTAATGATGTATGATCCTAATATGTTTTCTAAAATGTTTATGCATGCGGGCACGAATCATTTCTCAAATCAGTACTGGGGTAGCCAGGAGTTGACACTACTAGGCACGGAAAATCCACCCACGGGATTGTTGAGACCCATGCTCAAATATAAACCCAGTAGCTCACTGACCATTGATATACGGTAAGAGCACAATCAGGTACAGGAGAGTTTGTATAGTGGGATCCCCGACAACAGGTAGCGAGCCTGGGTCTTTTGGGGCCTCCAACCACTACCCTTCCTATCCTCAAGTCCTCCCTCAGGGCCTCCCTATCGTATTCTCAGAGTCCATAATCTCTGATTCCCCAGATTTCACAAATCACCATTTTCAGATGAGTAGTGTATGAGTCCCTAAGTGGTTTTTCTTAGAAATTCACATTTTTCCAAAAATTTTGACAGAGTTTCTCCTGTAATACGGACTTCCCAAAAATTTTCAATCACCTGTTACAAGCAGAAAACTTCCAATACAGTTCAAAAAGGGTTCACAACTCATCATCCAATTCTTTCAATTTAATTTTCAATGAATTTTCTCATGAAAAACCACCATGCATATAAATGCTCACTCAGACAATACATATCATAATAGAATACCAAGCATGTATTTTACATCATCATACACGTAAGCAATTCATGATCACTTTCACAACCAAGCATATAATGAAATCAAAATTATCAATCATAACAAATTTAGACAAATTCAACAAATAAGGTCAAACAAGTTTATGATGTAATCCTTACTATATAGCCCACCCCTTACCTGATACGTTCACACTTATTCCTTTCAAAACTTGATGTTGTGTTTCAGCAAAATCTATATACGTAATAAAATGTTAGTTAGAATCTTATATTTCTATGATTCTATCTCATGAGAATTTAAATTCACTTTGTATTGCTAATCCATTTCTAATAATATTTTAAGCTCACATTCAGCTTACAATTAACTTAGAAAATTATCCTATTTTGTAGGCACTTAGAGTAAAAAGAATCCTAATAACAACCATGGACAAGGTTCAGTATTTCAAAATTTTCTAGAGTTATATAAGCTCTTTTGGCATGAGATTTGAGCCAAAATTTCAATCACTTAATTACCTACAATATTGATGAAGGAAATAAATTCAAATACCCTATAGAATAGATGCAGTTTTCAGTGGTTGTTTCCAACTAGGCTCAACTACAATAACACTCTGAACATGCCTTGGTAATTGGATTATAACTCTTGCTACACATAAGATATTCACGTGAAATAAATTTCTAAATTTCGGGGATATAATTTCCTACAACTTTTATGAAGGAATAAAGTCCTAATTTCACACTTATCAATCTCAGTAATTCAAAAACCTAGGCTGTTGAAACAGGGCTACCTCTTAACGTCACAGCTAGAACACTTGATAGTAAAATGGGCATAACTTAAGCTATAAATATCCGTTTAATGTGAAATCAGTTTCTAAATTTCGAAAACTTAAAGAGCTACAAATTTTATGAAGATACTAATTTCTAATTCTGTTCACAAAAGTCCCAAATATTCAATGAATAGTACCTACGAATTAGGGCTCTTAAAGTTTTTAGTTTAACCACTTCTAATTCTCAATTTTAAGTATTATTCTAGTATTCTAGGTGTAAAACCTACAATAACATTCTTCCTACACCCATTCAAGCTGAGCCAAGTGAGGAGAAAAATAGAAAATGCACCGTTTTGAAAGATAAAACGGTAGAAATGTAGAGAAGATTGAGATAAACCAACTTACCTCTTGGAGCTTCTAAAGAAAATCAAGATTTTTCCCTCAAAATTAAGTTTGAAGGTAAGGAAAAACTTTGAGAGAAAGAGAGAAACGATGAACCTACAGTTGCAGAATGACACTCTTTCTTTATAAAGTCAAACATTTCACCTAATAATTCGCTCGGCGGATTACATTTCACCTAATAATTCGCTCGGCGGATTATAGGCCGCAAGTAATAAGATTTCAAACCACCGCTCAGCGTATTACAGACCGGGAATAGAGATTTCAAACATCAACTGCTCTGCGCATTTCTGATGCGCCCAGCGCATTACATTACAAAAAATTTTACCTTTATTTTCTCCTTTTTACTCTAGCCAGGATTTGAACCTACAACCCCTAAGACACTAACATCACTCCAAACCATATTAACCATCATATGTTTCTTATCAATTTATACACATAATAAACTTTTAATGTACTCACACTCAATGCATAAAAGAAAACAATAATTTCTAAATGTGACAATTAAAATTGTTAAGTTCATACTCAACGTTCAGTGCACACACACGAGTATTTTCTAAAAATTCCCGAAAATCATAAATAATCTAATAAACATAAAACTCTACAGATTACTTTACCAAATTCCTAATAATTTAATTATTAAAATTTTGACAAAGATTTTGTCAAAATTTAACAAACTAGAGGTATTGAGAATCAGAATTTTACAGATAAGGTCTTTTTTATCTTTTAATAATCATTTTGTTTATAATTATCAATAATTAATTAACTCATTTTATTTTAATAATTAGTATTTTTTTTAATAATTTAAATTATGATTATTATTTTAATAAATATTCTTTTATTATAATTTAACAATAATAATATTTTTATTTTTTTTTATATAAATGAGTTTTTTATTATAAAATTATTTAACTTACCTAAAGACCTTTTGGGAATTGATTAGATAACTCTCATTATCCCTTCAGCTTTATAACTCTCACATATAATTTATGATTTTGACTTCTAAAACTTAATAATAATTTAATATATTCACCTACATATATTTACAATCTTATCTTCTCACATTTTTATTATTTTATATTTATTTATTATTTATTAATAATAAATAATATATTATTTGACCTCAAAATCAATTATTAAGATCCTTATTAACTAAAATATATATGAAAACTTTATAGGTGTTTTTTAACTTGTTTCTTTTGTGCTGCAAATATTGTTTTCTAGTTTAACGTCATCTGTTTATACCATATTTTCAATTATTTTCATATTGTAAATAATAAATGTTATTATATAAGTAATTATATTCGTTGGTTAAAACTCTATTTTAAATTAGAAATTAATATTTTGTCGCTTTAGCTATTGATAATGATTAGAAGTAGGTAATTTTATAACAAATTAAAAAAAAAAAGATGATTATTCGCACCAAAGACTACACTGATTTTTTAAGCATACATATATATATATATATATATATATATATATATATATATATATATATATATTAGTGTTTATTGCAATAAGGTTATTAAGATAAAACTATGATTTGGACTCATCACCCACTTTCCTTCAAGTCCAAATTTAAACTCACTAATTTATTTACATTATTATTTTATTTGCTCCAAAACGAGAGAAAAGGAAAAGTCATAAGCTAGAAGAGCACTAAAGACACTTTCTCTAACTTATTGAAATGTTTTTATTAACCGTTAAACTATACTAAACACTTTTTTTTTTATCTTTTTCAATATTTTCGGGTTTTTTTTTTTTTTTTTTTTTTTTTGTGTTTCATGGCAAAACATGGCTTATTCTGCTAGGCCGGCCATGAAAAAAAAATAAAAACTAAAAATTTGTCTCTTACAGGAGAAGTTCTTCCTCCAAGCAGAATCTCTTGTTTTCTTTTTCTTCTTTCTCTGTCACCACTTCCCAATCCCACAACAAACCCAATCATGAACCTTCAAGTTCCCGCCATTTTTCTTATCTTCATTTTCTCCATCCCTTCATCCACCGCCACCGCCGGTGTCGACGCCATTTCCCGCCTTATTCAGATCCAAGACCGCGAGAGGGCTCCCCCTTCCGTCCAGGAAGCTGCCGCGCGCGGCGTCCTCCTCCGCCTGTTGCCTTCTCACTCTTCCAGCTTCCACTTCCGGATCGTCTCCAAGGAATACCTATCTATTCTCTTATCATTACTGTGGCCTACAGTTGATTCTTAACCTAACTGAAGTAGTTACTGATTTTTTTTTCGACTGTTTTGTTATTAACAGAAGCAATGCGGTGGTGAATATTGCTTCGTGATAAAAAATCATCCTTCTTTGGCGATACCAGGGGATTCTCAAATTCTGTATGTTTCTTGCGAATTTCTTAACAAAGTGAGCGAGTGTTTCGATTGGAACAATTTTCTGTATTACATCGTTCTTTTGAAGACTTATAGTGGCTGAAATCATCTGTGACGCCATAAAAGCAAACATGGGTTATATATAATAAGTTAGCCTAACTTATACAGTGACAATCCTAACTTATTACGGGAGTGCTGTTATATTTTCTTTTCTCTTATTTTTATATATTTTTCACTTTCTAAAACTATTGATAAAGTATGAATTTCTTATGCATTATACAGATGAAATAATATAGTTACAAAAAATATATGTAGATTTGACTTAATAGATATTATGAAAATGCTTTATTTATTTATTTATATATTATCAATATAGGTTAATAGATTTAGTATCTAATTTTTTTATAATTTAGAATAATATAGATATTTGGTTAACAAGATTAATTTTGATAATTCAGAATATTTTTATTAAATTAAATCGATCATTTTATCAGTTTATTATATTAATTTTTTGGGTGTGAAAATGTGTGATATTTTGTGAGTGATGTCACCTATGTATCATAACTACAAACTGACACTCTTAATCAAAATTTAATAGGAAAACAAATTTTATTTAATAGTTACACTTTAATATATTAAATAAAACTTTAAAATTTTAAAATAAACTGAAATAAAAATATAAATAAAAGACATAAGTTGTTATTTTAACCCATTTTTAACTAACAGATAATAAAATCATCCTCTGAAAAAAAAATTAAAGTTGTAGTTAGAGGGAAAAAAAAAAAAAAAGAGAAGAAGGGAGAATTTCAATTTCATTTTTTCTTTTTTCATTTCTGTTTTGAGATTGAAAGCATGAATTCTCTCAAGAGTGGGTAACATGGATTTTCCCGAGAGAACGTTGACATCAGCGGTGTTTTTTCTGCTAGATTTTGCTTTCTAACTCAGTCGGAAAACTGATGTAGTGTTGTGATGATTTTGAATCCCAAATAGGATTGAAGGCACAACTGGAGTGGACATAGTGTCGGGTCTGCACTGGTATCTGAAGCATTGGTGCGGTTCACACATATCATGGGACAAAACCGGTGGCTCGCAGCTATTTTCCGTACCCAATGCGGGCATTCTCCCGCGCGTTCACCACGCTGCAGGGGTCTCTGTTCAGAGGCCTATTCCGTGGAGCTATTACCAAAATGCGGTTACTTCTAGCTGTAAGCTACTTCTTTATGTTGAATTTGATGTCACAAGATTTCGTTTCGTTTTCATGTGATCTCATGTTATTACTTTATCTGGGTGGGGAAGATTCCTTCGCTTGGTGGGACTGGGAAAGATGGGAAAAGGAAATTGACTGGATGGCTCTGCAGGGAGTTAACTTGCCGCTTGCGTTTACGGGACAAGAGGCTATCTGGCAGAAAGTGTTCCAGGTTGTTTTCTTACCAATTTGCATTAAAACCAAGTCTTGGTATGATTTCAAATTGTAACATCTTTGTGAGGATTGTTGTGAAAAAGAAGCGTTAAATGCTATTTTGGTTAATTAGGGATTTGAGGTTGGTTTCATTGGTTTTTGAAAAATGGAAATTATCATTTTTCAAAATGTTGATCAATACGCTGTGGTTGGTTTACCGTTTGGCCTTGTTCAACTTTTGTTTTTTTCCAGTGGACTTAGTTTAGTAATGTGTTTGGTTTCCCACAGAAGTTTGTTTGCACTCCTACATTTGACTTGAAACCGACTTCCTAGTCAAAACAATATAATAGCAAAAGGTTGTTTTTGAAAATTCAGTTTGCAAACTTTAATACAAAGATGCACTTAGATCGTGTTTGCAAATTCGCTCACAGCCTTAAGGAGAATCCCACTTTCCAATGCATGGAACATAAAAGGAAGGAGCTTGATGGATTGGCGTTGAACTGAAGTACACACTTAGTCATTTTCAGGGACTAAAAATGATGTCATAACTCATAAAATGGAGTAAATAATCACCTTTTCATCTAAATTGATGTCAGCTTCTTTGACCATTTGATGCTAATGGTGAAATGTAGATGAACAGCTTGATTTAGGCCTTGATTCTGTAACTTGTTTATTCAAATTATCATATCAGGAGCTCAGTAATCTTGGGTATTGTACATCTTCATTCTGCTCCATGAAGTATTTCTTACATAGCAAGCTGACTTTATATTGAACCTCCAGGAGAAATTTAACATGAGTATTTCTGATTTGGATGATTTCTTTGGAGGTCCCGCATTTCTTGCTTGGTCACGCATGGGGAATTTACATGGGTGAGTGGAAGGTTTCAAATGCCTATTGTTCCACTTTAATAATCCACATGTCACTTTAACATTAGTAATTGCTTTAAATCTTTCAGTTTCATTGCAAAATTGTTAAGTTTGAGGTTTTTGGCAAAACCTTTCTCTATGCCTTGAATTGCATTGTCATTTTTCTTGGACCAGGATGTCATAGTTTTAGAAAATGTGTAATCTATTTTGAATGATAATGCAATTCCAGATGGGGTGGACCACTGCCACAGAGCTGGTTTGATCAACAATTAATCTTACAGAAGAAAATTCTCGCCAGAATGTATGAGCTTGGAATGACACCAGGTACCCATTAGGTCAATATTATTAGTGGCTCCTCCACCTAACAGCAATAAATTATTGTCAATCTTTATGCAAACTACAGAATGTCCCTGGACTGAAAATTAATATTGTTCTTTTGGTTTAAGTCCTTATCTGGAAGTAAAATTCTAAATACTGAAACATTACTTTTCAGTTCTGCCAGCATTTTCTGGAAATGTCCCTGCTGCGCTGAAATTTATATTTCCTTCAGCAAAAATAACACGCTTAGGAAATTGGTGAGTGCAACTATGTATGTGTTGAGTTTAACTAGAACGTAATTAGTCTATTTATGAAAGAACCACACTGGTTTAAGATTTTAATTGACAGTGTTTTTAAAATTCAGTATAAGATTAGGATATTTCTGTAAGAATATTAGGAAGTTGATAAGTGTCATTGAAAAGGCTCTGGAAAGGTCCTTTTTCAAAGAAAAACGAAAATCATTTAACATGTATGTTTTCCACTTGTACACACTACCTAATTTACGAAATGTAAAATATCATCATCTTACACCGTCAGAAATAGACAACTTTCCTAGGTTGGTAATGGTAATGCCTAATATTAAGATGTCTATGGCTTTAAAACCTACTACCCATCACTTAGATCAATCATGAATGTATTAGACCCTATCAGCCTTTGATTTTTCTTTACCCAATATTGTTGATATCCCAGCCTTGTAACGCAATGGTAGTTGATGCAAAGTGCAGCACAAATGTGTTGTTGAACTCCCCCAATCTCTCTAAACAAATATTAAGAAAAAAAGGGAACCAAGCTGTGTAGAAAGAGGCACTCAATCACATATATACGTGCAACTTAATCTACAACATTAAACTCAGAAGAACTTTTATGAAGCCTGAACCCTGAAGTGGTAACAAAGATGTCATGGCCTGGAGCATAAAAATGACATCTTAGCCTGTAACTGTATCCAATTACCTGTCATATCAACATCCATAACCATGATCATACAGACTTTCATGACCTTTTTTCTGTTATGCCATAGGTTTTCTGTAAAGAATGACCTTAAATGGTGCTGCACCTATCTTCTTGATGCTACTGATTCTTTGTTCATCGAGATTGGGAGAGCATTCATAGAGAAACAACTACAAGGTGATATAAATGTTTCTTTTTTACTTTGTGGGCGGAGTTGTTGGCCAGTAAAATTTTAAGGAAAATTATTTTGTAATAAATATCCAGATACCAATTTAATCGTTTGTGATATTTGACTATCTTTTCACCTAGAGTATGGAAGAACCAGCCACATATACAACTGGTAAGTTTTTCTTTACTCGACAGTTTTAAAATGTGTTTTACCTTTCCATTGCTGAAATATTTGCACATTGCTTGTTTTGTCAAAAGGAATATTTATGAAACATTATTCCTTTAGCCTGAGATATTGTGCCTGTGACCCCCTGTCATGCAATGATATTAGTTAAGTGACCTTAGGTTTATGCAGCATCCTTATTATATAGTAATGCATATCAGTAAGTATCAAGCTTAAGAACTTACCTATTCATGATTCTCTATAGTAATGCATCCTTGTTAAATCCCACCCTTATAGTTATTTATGATGTGGCTATAAGAACTTACCTATTCATGATTCTCTAGTTCTTGCATTGATATATGATCGGTCTGTTAGTTGAGGGTGATAGTTAGCCAGTTAGGGTGTTATTCGGTTAGTGAGTCAAATTGTTGACAATGTGTCTAAATAGACAAAAGGGTTGAGTGGGTCATTCTTTGTGCGGGTATTTGCATTGGAATCGGGAGAGACTTGGATCTCTCGAAAGTCCGGGAGTGTTCTTAATATATTCATTCCTATCTGAACCAGTTCTATTAATTTTTCTTTCTAAAGTTACCAATATCTCATCAATACTATTGCACAAAAAGGTTTGTGATAAATGGCAAACTGAATTTGTCATTGAGGAATGTTAGAATCTGTAACATTACTTATAACTATGCTATTAAATTACTTTTTAAATAACTAGATGTTTTTTAAATGATATTTGAAATATGTAAACTCGTGCCATTACATGGTTCGAGTTTTAATAGCACGCCATGAGGTTATTTTAACTCTCAAAATTAACAAATATTTTGCTTATTTACACCTCTTACTAAATAAAGTTCATTTTTATATTTTTTTCCAAACACAATTGCGATCATCACAAATAAGTCTAAAGACATTTGAGTACTTTAATCATTAAATATCTATTCAGTTAGTTAAAAATCACCAGTGTATTTGAATTGTGATTTATATGCATATTCACAATCTTACGAAGCTGTTTTTCATTTTTTAAAATAAAGAGGAGACTACTATCACTATGTTGTTAGTCATCCCAAAGTTGATGCCACAAACAACACCAATCACTAACATAGAGTATGCTGGACTAATCACAGTGATACTTTTGACGAGAACACCCCACCAATTGATGATCCAGAGTACATTTCATCATTAGGTGCAGCAATTTTTAAAGGAATGCAGAGTGGTGATGATGATGCTGTTTGGCTGATGCAGGTGATATGAATTAGTGTTTTTTATTGTTTAACCTTGATTTGATGCTGCTAAGTGCTAGATTTTGTATATAAGCATAGATTTTCAAGCAAGTAGCCTTATGCATCCACCAAACTCTTAATGGATCCTACTTCTTTTTATACAGGGATGGCTGTTTTCATATGATCCATTCTGGAGACCTCCTCAAATGAAGGTTATATTCATAATATTTGACCTCTCAACTGTATTCATTTCACTGCAAGTCTTAAAATAAGAAAATCTGTCTTAGATCTGGCTATGCAAACAAAATTTTTTCCAGACTTAGTTTATTTTTGTCATTTGCAACGATTTCAATTATCTAAGCTCTGCCAATGTCTATGGTTTTCTCAACTAAAATTTGATTGTTTCTTCGAATCCCCATTATGCATAGAAGCTGTAACTAGCAATCCACTTAAGGTTTTCCTTTTTCTTCTATTGATGCCTGTATAAGACAATGGCTTGAATGATTCATATACTTATATCAGTATAAATGCTTTCGTGTTCACCCTGGTTGTTTCTTCTAACTTAATTACCATTCGCATATGTTTCTTGTTTTCAGGCACTTTTACATTCTGTTCCTGTTGGAAAGCTGGTGGTTCTTGACCTATTTGCTGAAGTAAAACCCATTTGGATTACCTCAGAACAGTTTTATGGAGTTCCCTACATCTGGAAAGTCATTTTTCCATTTTATATTTGTAAATGAAAATAATAATGTCATTTGTTTTTCTAATTGTAAGTTAGTTGGTTTAATCAATATATATATATATATATATATATATATGTTGTTAGTGGCTGTGGATGTTATAACTTTTGTCTATAACTATGCATCAGGTATTAAAACTTTCAACTTCATTAAGTGGATATATATGTATATTTATTGGCTTATCGCTTTGATATATACATAAGTTTATTTAATGTTCTTTTCACTGACTTGGAGTGTTATGCTTGATAGGTGTATGCTGCACAATTTTGCAGGAAACATTGAGATGTATGGGATATTAGACTCGATAGCATCTGGGCCAATTGATGCACGCACAAGTATTAACTCAACAATGGCAAGTTATTCAATTTTATTGACAACTCAATTTTATATTTAATTTCTCACAATTGAATTATATAATATAGTGAGGATGGATTGATAAAGAAAACAATATATGAATATACCTGACAACAATAAAATATTAAATTGATTTGGTGTAGTATATATGATTATTACATAAAATAAAAAACACCAATATCTATTTATCTTTCAGGTTATGCTATTTCAAACCAGTTTTAATTCAAAACTGGCTTAAACACAAAACATTACTGGATGATCAAACTGTATGTTAAGTAGGAAATCGGTTGGCTTTAAACCCAAGCTTCTTCTTTGCCATGTGCATATCTTGCCTCGTTTTGCTAATGAGCCTCTAGCTACTTTTCCACTAAGATTGCATGTGGATCATTGAAAATAAGTTAAAATGAGCTTTTGGTGAAGTTAATACTAGATTTTTTACAAATTAGCAGTTGTATTATCAAACAATTAGGGGTCAATGTGTGTAAGATAAAAGAAAATAAATAAATTGAGTAAAATGAATAAATTTTCTCTTACAAGTTAAAGTCAACTTATGAAGAAGTAAAATCAGAGAGCTTCTAAGAAAAAGTTTAGATGTATAAGTTCATTTAGGAGAGGTTTTACAAATTAGCCTGTATAGGTTACTTTTGATTTGGAGAAGCTTTTTTTATTTTTTATTTTTTTCTCCCAAAAATGCTTATAACAGAATTTTCCAAATGAGCCCTTTAACTTGTGGGAAAAGTTCAATGATGTTATCTTCTTGATTCGTTTTCCTCTACAATAAGTGTGTGTCAAGAAGTTTATCCAATCTGGCTCTAAATAGGTTCAGATTACCAGCTTGTTGCTGGTAGAAACTTGAGAAAGGTTGTTAAATATCTTCAAAAATGTGTTTATGCATTTTTTAATTGGTTACCATGGACAGTTACGTTTTCGAACTTTGAAGTTGGTGCGTCTATGTACAAAAATATAATCTCTTTGACATCTACTATCTATAGATGCAATTTACTGTTCAGACTTGGTTTGAGTGTAAAAGTGCTATTTCTCGTTCAATGTGGTCTGCCCAACATGAGCAATATCTTCTCAATCTGTTATCTTCTCAACTCCCATCAGAATCTGAAGCATGCATTAGATGATATAATTATTTTCACTAGTCACTCTGCTAATAACTTTTTATACTTATCATCGCCAATTTGATTTTGTGAAGGTTGGAGTTGGAATGTCCATGGAAGGTATTGAACAGAATCCCATTGTCTATGACTTGATGTCTGAAATGGCATTTCAGCACAAGAAAATTGATGTTAAGGTAAAAATGAGAGAATTTTTTATGCGAAGAGGTTGCCTTTATTTTACACATGGTTTTCCTATATTCTGCTTGTAGGATCTTGTGTAACCTGAGGAACCCCCCATAATGTGGGTGACTAGTTCTGTTGGATGTAAAATTGTACTTTTATTGTTTGCAAGTTTCATTCGGGAGATACTTTCTCCCGAACCAATTTCATTACCCGCCTATGCTAGGTAATTTTTGGACTTCATTTGTAATTCCAACTTGCTGTCTTTTCTCTCTCCTCCCATGCATGCAATTCCATGTTTTACCAAACAACAGAATACTATGAACCCCATGCTGCAGATAATTTTGATCAGAAGCAATACCTTTTCCTTAACCATGAGTAAAATCAGTGTAAACAAGTGAACAATATAGTAATGTAGTATATTCCGTTGGCAATATTTTTTTCCAATTCCTTTTGGTAATTTTGTTTTACACATGTGCTAGGGTATTTGGTTCTGCAATATAGTATACTTGTATGTATTAATCATTAGAGCTCTGATACAACAGAAGTAGAATTCCATGTTAGCTTACCATACCTCTGTCATTTCTCCTTTACAAGTGTGTTTGGTTTCTTCTGTTAATATCTGAAGTTGTAAGCATTGAACCCCTTCCACTGAGTCCATAATTTCTTTTATTTGTTTTGTAACATGTTAAGGGACAATAAATATACCCTTTTAAATGTTTTCAATTACTTAAAAAACCTAGCATCATATGGATTTGGTATTTCCAATATTGTAAATGTTTCTTTTCTATTAATAACAAGCTATTTTTGTTCCCTATACCTATGCATCTGGTACATAGATAGAAAAACGCTTTTACTTTTTTTATATATTTACGTTCAGTCTTAACTAACTTGGTAATGTTTTTAGATTGAAATACATGTTGATCGTTCCTTTTTCAGGCCTGGGTTGACATGTATTCAACTCGACGATATGGACAACGACTTCCTTTAATACAGGAGGGATGGAATGTCTTATATCACACGATTTACAATTGCACTGATGGAGCCTATGTAAGTACTTGATTGAAACTTCTACCGCTGCTCATCTACTGTCTTCCCCTTTATTACTGCATTCTTCCTTTTAGGATGTATATAGATTAACCAAAAACAATGGTGTTGTATTTCATTTTGTCATTGATACGTACATGGCAGGAAAACAAACTATACATCACATTTTTGGCCAGCTTTTTTTTTTTTTTTTTCTTTAATTTGACCAACAACTTATACATAAATGACAATCTCAAGTGTACATCTTATGCTCAGTTATAGTCCTAGAGGATCATGCATAAGTCCGTATATCATATTTCAGTTTGACCAGATATTCTTGGTGAATGGGAACAGGACAAAAACAGAGATGTGATCGTAGCATTCCCAGATGTTGACCCTTCCTTAATTTCAGTACAGCATGATCGGTCTCACCACTATGACAAGCCCTCGGGAACAATTATCAAAGAAATAACCGATCAATTTGATCGACCACATTTATGGTATTCAACTTCTGAAGTAATCTATGCACTAGAGTTATTTATAACTAGTGGAGATGAACTTTCAAGAAGTAATACTTACAGGTGAGACTGAGAGAAGTTGTTTGTATTAGGATTCTTACTCTTGTTGCAGCACTTAGCTGATTGTAATTCATTGCTCTGTTACTAAATGTTGAGGTTTATTATCTAGATTCATGACATTTATTCTCGACCCAGGTATGACTTAGTTGATCTGACTAGACAAGTCCTGGCAAAATATGCAAATGAATTGTTCTTTAAAGTCATCGAGGCATATAAATCACATGACGTCCATGGAATGACCCTTCTCAGCCAGAGATTTCTGAACCTAGTGGAAGATTTGGACACACTTTTGGCTTGCCATGATGGGTTTCTTCTGGGACCTTGGTTACAAAGTGCAAAGCAACTAGCTCAAGATGAAGAACAGGAGAGACAGGTCTAATTTACTTTAATTGGCATAAAAAATAGAAAATCCACCTGTTTTATACTTCTATTGATGTGACCTAAATGTTTACAGTTTGAGTGGAATTCTAGAACACAAATCACCATGTGGTTTGACAACACAAAGGAGGAAGCCAGTCTGCTTCGTGATTATGGTATGAATAACATTTTATTACTTGCGATACTATTTAACTTGGCTTCACTAGGATGTCTTAGCCTTTTCTACAACAACATTATGCCATGTTTGAATAAACTTATAAGAGAAGAAAATACGAATCTTTTTTTAGTTTATCATAAGTTAATTTGTAAAAAAAATATGATTTATTTATTTAAAATACATAAACTGTTTTAACTCATAAAAAACCGTTTTATTTATTTAGTCTTTAATTATATATAGAAAAAATTACGCAAAAAGGTTTTATAAAGTTAAGGCTAGTTTATCTTTTGTTTTTGTAAATGGTAAGCACTCCCCTTTCTCAATAAATAGCTTCTCTGGGGCCAACAGAGAAAAGGGGAATAAATCAATTAATAGCTCTGTGACGTTTAGTTATGTTATTCAACTTCTTTCCACAGGAAACAAGTACTGGAGCGGGCTTCTACATGATTACTATGGCCCCAGAGCTGCTATTTATTTTAAATATTTAAGAGAAAGCTTAGAGATAAGTGAAAATTTCAAGCTAATAGAATGGAGGAGGGAGTGGATAAAGCTTACTAATGAATGGCAAAAGAGTAGGAATATTTTTCCAGTGGAAAGTAAAGGAGATGCTTTAAACACTTCTCGGTGGCTCTTTAACAAATACCTGAACATGACCAATCCTGAAGCAAAGCTTCTACAGGAGTACTGAACTGAATCATATCAATGAAATTTCAATAAACAATAAACACGTGTAAGAAACCAAGACTATTTGGTTAAATCTGGTTCACTTATCTCCAGATTCCCATAATCTGGTGCCGAATTTCTTTCTCGAATTAACATTGCCAATGTTGAAAGGAAACTATAGCTTTCCGGTTCATGCAAATTGCAAAACATAAAGTAGGCAAATGTACCATGTGGAGAGTAACCAATGGATTAGACGTTTTTGTCTTATTGATGGGAATATAGATGGATGTGTTTCAACTTGATATTGAACCAAAATCTATGATCCAAAAGTATCGACCTGACAAGTAGGATGATATCATATCGTTATCGTTATCGAATCAACTTTTTTCTAAATTAACCTTTTAAAATACTTTTCAGACATTGTTACATTATGTAGATTAAATTTTCAAAAATCTATATTAATCACATGTGTACACCCTAAAAAAAGTAGTTATTGCATTATTTATGAGCGTTGTCCTAAAATTTTTTGCGTGTATGATGTAATTGAACATTATTAATATTATTTTATTGATTATAAACTTGAATATGCATTATGAGTTTTATTAAAATTATTAATGATAAATAATACTAAATGAAGTTGACCAACGAGTTGGGACAAATAAATTCTTTGAAATTTACCAGATTGAGTTCTTTTTTAACTAAAAATGAGAAATCTACCTATTGTTATGATATAATATGAAAGTATTAAGTAATATTTTTTATTAGATTCTTATAAGATTATTTTAAATAATTATTTATATTAGTTTAATATTAATTATTATTTTAGGAATGTAATATTATATATAATAAAATAATTTGAGAGATATAAAAATCATACATTCCAAAATTAAATAATAGGTTCTAAAACAAAGATATAAACTCTTTTAACTAAATTATAAGAAAAAAAAACGAAAATATTTGAACAATTTTATGAATATAATATTTATTACATAACCCGAAAGTTGACTATAATATAATAATCTCAATATCACACTTTGATTGTGACATTAATTTCTGAAATAATTATTACATCTAACAAATTTATATATAAATATTTTTTAAATTATTTTATATTATTTAATCATGTCCTCTTAAGACTATACAAATGCTATTCCTTGTAAGGACATTTGAACTATTTTATTCTTATTTAATGATATATTTCCAAAACTAAACTATGATATAATTAATTGACATACCATTTTTAATTAGTTTATTTATTTATTTATTTTGATATCTAATTTAAAAAAAAAACATCAACAAAAAAGTATCCAATAAATAAATTTTAAAAAAGTAATTTTTTTTTAACTTATATAAATATTCATTAATTTTATTAATATTTTAGGTGAAAAGAGTTAGATTGAGCTATTAATTGTTATATAGAGAGAATGCCACTAAGAGGATTAAAAAGTTCTACTGACTACTTTACTTTGTACAGATTGAGCGCAAAATTTGTAGCAAAAGTTAAGGCACCACATCGATGTTCTTAATATCATCCCCACTATAATAGCTCCTCACTTACTATTATCTCAGTACCACTGCTATTATGTATCATAAGATTATCTACGTATAACTAACCTAAAAATCGTTACTATAAAGATACACTTGCAAAATAGTAAACAAGTAAATAACGACATCTATCTTATATTATATTATTATAATTATAACATATATTGAAATTCTGGTTCACTAACGGAACCTCAAAATATAGTGACATAATTTATTTATATATTATACATGTAAAAGTAGCTCCCTCGAAGTTATCCCACTAAACTATCCCTACTGTCCAGTAGTAACATCTTCATTTCTCAACTCCTGATATACTCCCACATAAAAGTGATCATCGCAGTCTCATCTACATGAAAAAATAGGGGTAAGTATTAAATCATTCGATATAATAAAACATATATAAAAGTAATAATTATATATATGATCAATTACGAAATTATTAACACACTAAGACACCTTCTGGAAGTATACCCTAACTATTTCTGAACTCAGAGGCTATTATCTGTGGGCACATTGTGATCGGCACCCGCAGTACCATTCTGACCACCCTCCACACAGAGTAGGATTACTGGCGCCCTTCATCACTCATACTGGAGTACCCCTCCGAACGCGTCACCAGTCATCCCCCATCGACTTCTCACCACCTGATCTCGTAGTCTACCTGACCCGACCAATCAGTGAAGTCTGGGACCTCATTCAGAATCCTCCGACATAGTTATTACACTAAAGTACTCTATACCATCCCGGGTATCATTCAAACACAACAAAAATCATTCACATTTACCGGATTCTGGACCACCTGTCCTCACGGCTCATTCAAGTCAATAAATAATAGTACTTGACTGATTCTGGGCACCAACCCTCCGGCTCAGTCTAGCCAATACATAACATCTCATGACTGATTATGGGCATCAACCCTTAGACTCGATCCGACTCACGCACGTTACAACACACTACTGAGAATATTTAAAACTGTTACATTCATTCTATATTTTAAATATATATATATATATATATATATATATATATATATATATATGTATTCTTCTTCTTCTTCTTCTTTTTTTCGAAATCATTTCCGAAATCATTTCCAAAATCATTTCCGAAATCTTTTTTTGAAATCATTAAATTATTATTTTGCCTTTAATCTTTTCTGAAAATTCCATGTATGACCCTAAATGACTATTTTACCCTTGGACATTTTCGAAAATTCTTTGCATGTCCCGAAAATTACTATTTTGCCCTTGGACATTTTCAAAAATTCCATTTATGTCCCTAGGATGTAAAATGACTATTTTACCCTTGAACATTTTCAAAAATTCCTTCCATGTTCTGAAAATGACTATTTTACCCTTGAACATTTTTATAAATTTCTTCCATGTTTCTTTCTTCTTCCTCGCGTCGATACATGATAACAAATTTTGTAGATTTTGGTAGATTTCAAATTACTCAATTTTAGACAACCAAACTAGTCCAAAATTCAAATTAAACATGAATTATATTTAATTTAAGTTGAAAACAACAATTTTACCATATAATTCATCCTTAATTTTAAGAATTTCAAAAAAACTTTCAAACGGTGAATAGTTTATCAGAATCAGAAATTCTTCAAAATCAGACATTCAAATAATTCATATATCTACTTTTATTCCTTATTCATATAGTACCCAACAATTCAATTTCATATATTGAATGAATTAAATTTCCTTTTGCCTTGTATGGTATTTCTATCAAAACTTTCTCACTTAATTCAAACTCTCTCCAATTTCACCAGATCTTGCAGGAGTAGAATATCGTTATTTGAAATTTAGATAAAAGAAGAAGAATGATGAGAAATACGTGATATGGGAGGAATAATTTTTTGTTGTAATCATTCTTCTCCTTTCGAACACATAAAGGAAAAAATTTTACGAGTATATCGAAGTTTTTCTTACGCAATAATATTATTAAAAAAATCATACTCACACTATACATTCAAATGCAAGTAATTTAAGTAATCACAACAACATTTTCCTTTGAAATTTAAAATTAAAATAATAAACATACAAATCTTTCATTTGATTTAAATAACTTTAGTTGTTTTTTCACTCTTCCACCTCCCAACAAAGTTAAGAAAGTTAAAAGGCAGGACCAGATGCTGATTCAGGGCGGTGCTGGGAATCCCACTAAATCACACGCCAAGGACTCTGGACCGGTTACAATTCTTAACTTTATATATTCTACAATATTTTTGGCTGCTCCATTTTTGACTTTCCATTCTCCTTTTTAAAATTCTGTGGACTGTTTCACAGAAGAAATCACTAGGATGGGTCCTACACCCTTCTCACATCACATCACCATAGCCCTCAAGACAAAAATAATGCATTTTTAAAGATAAAATTTTTTATTTCATAATTTTATAAAACTTAATTAATTACAAAATGCATGTAAAACTACGTGGTAGAGAAATTAAAGAAAAAGCGAACCTACCAATCGTAGGGTGGGATTGATGCGTAAGCGCACGCGTCGTTCTGAGAACACTTAGACAAATCCACGGTGTTCTAGAAGGTTCCAGCAGATAACCAATGGGAATACGAGTTTTCTTGCTGAGGCGGTTACGTGTGTGCCAAAGTCCACGTGACAACATAAGCATAACCCATGTTCAAGGATTTGGTCGATTCCTTTAGGATGTGGTCCTATAAAACCGCATTCAGGGGTTCAAACTCTCCATCATTTTTCCTTCAGCGTTTCATTCGTGAAGAAGAAATGGGATCCTCCGGAGCATCTTGGGCCGACCAGTGGGATAATGGGCCTGACCCAGTTTTTGGCTCCAACGAATCGAAGAAGAAAAGCAACAACAACGCTCTCGGGAAGACGAAGGCTGTGGCATCGAGTGGCGTGAAGAAGTTGAAGGAGGGTACCTCCCTTGGCTTCCAATGGATCAAGACCAAGTATCACAAAACCACACACAAAAATTAGGGTTCATTCCTTGTACATGTTTATAATACTCACCCTCACACACTCTCTCTCTATATATATATATATCTTTTTCCTCTGATTATTATTATCTATGTTTTCTTTATTAGTTTATTGTTGACATATGAGATTAGTTTTACTTTGTATCATTGATGGATGTATGATCTTTTCTTGTGTTTTCTGTGTGGTGGATTAGTCTGCTTGTATACTTTTACACAGAGTAATGAATCTTTTATTCTTTTTATGTTAATGGTGTTCTTCTCTGAGAATCATAGATAGTGAGAAAAGCTAGCCATTACAATCTTCAATTCCTGCTTTTTCTTGTTTAGCCTAATAAAGTATATTTAACTTTTTAAACTACTTCAATTTTATATGGAATCAATCAAGTATATTTGTTTAACCCATTCAAAGAATCAAATTAATCAATTTCAAAATTTAACTCTACGAATTTGTTTTGAATTTTTAGGTCAGTTCAACTCAAATCAAATTATTCAATTATTTTTGTAATCTATTTAAATTAATATAACATTAATCAAATTAATTGTTTTAACATAATTCAATTTAATATCATATTAATCTATTTGTTTCTTTAACCGATTCAACTTGTACCAAATTAATTAAGTTTAATAAATTTTAATACAAGATATGGAATTCATAATTAATTAATTAATCTAACCGCATGAATCAAATTGAATACATAAATTAGTTTTGAATTTTAAGAATGAAATTAATCAAATTATTCAAATTCAAAGCATAAACTAGTTTTGAATTTGTCATTAACAAATTATGTAAATTAAAGTAATTAAGTTAAATTTTAGTTTATATATATATATATATATATATATATATATATATATATATATATATATATATATATATATATATATATAGTTTCATGATATAATCATGCTTTCAATTATAAGTTAGTTATAATAAAAAAAATATCATCTATTCATTTTAATATCACCACAACACGTGATTTTAGAATAAAATGTTCTTTTATTTTTTAAAATACAGTTTTACATACATTAAGAATTAATCTGAACAAATAAAATGTATTATTCTTTACAAACAATATTACATCCACTAGAATGTATCTGAATTAAACCAATTCTTTCTTTATCAATTTGGTATAATTCAGATTAAGTTTCATAGAAATTAACAAGTGAATCCTCTTAACACGCTTGATAAATATGCTGGTCACATATTTACAGTTCTGTAAATTTCCTCTTAAAGTCTGGAAATTTCCTCTTGTGTCATTAAAACGAAACCACCTCCTTTGTATTATTTATCTAATCGATGTATATAACATCATACAGTGTGCCCGTAGAGATTTAGTTTAGATAAGGACTTGTGTTGTGTCATTTAGGCTTTATTTGGTTGGAGTGATTTGAGAGAGTGGAAATGAGAGAGTGGGAAATGAGGGATTTGAAGAGAAATGGAGATGAAATTAAAGTTGTTTGGATGAATTAACTGCTATCATATATTGCATAAATTAGAGGAGGCGTGCATGTACTGTGTGTTCACATGCAGGAAATGGAGAAGGATATTTAAGTCATTTATCAGTTGATGATGTGTCTTTCTCTGCTATCCTCTCAAATCCTCTCATAAATTAGAGGAGGCGTGAATGCACTGTTTCCTCCTCTCTCCCTCAAATCTACGTCTGCAAATCCTCTCATATCAGTTGCAACAAACGAATAACATCCCGCTTTTCTATTCTTTGAAATAGTAAATCACTTGCAACAAACAGAGGCTTAGGGTAGGGTTTACAATTAAAGTTTAATGAAGATTATGCCTTAGTTTCTATCTCCAATAACATAAAACTCACTGGGTCCTGGGAATTTTGGAAATGAAGGTTGCTGACAAATATCAAAATTCATATTATATATAACTTCATTATTTTAATCGGGTGTGGCCCAACCCAAATTGAACAAATGGGAGGACTTTATTGTGTGTAACAAAAGGTAAATTTGGGTTTAGGTTATTGTAACTATACTACTTGGACATAGATTAAGTGTGGATCATATCAGATATATTGTCAAAACTTAATTGGGTAAGGATGGGGACATATCCATTTTATCCCTAAAAAGCAAAATTCATAGAATCCTAATTTAATTTTGTTACATTTTAACTAGAGACTAAGAACGAAGAAGGAGATGGATAACATCATTCGTACTTATTATGTTCTATTATAATTTTATATTTAAATTTAAATTTTAAAATATTAATTTTTTTTATTTTATATTTTTTAAAGTATAATTTTTTTATTCTAAATTCTTTTTAAAATATTCATTCATTTTTTTCTCAATTTCTTTTTAACACCAACTTTTTGTTAATAAAATTTTAATGATAGAACTTTCTCAAGAGAGGGATAAATTGGATTTTCAAAAATCTTTTAAATTTCTAATTAATTATTTAAAGAACTTCTCCGGATAATCAATTATGAAAGAATTATCATAGTTTATAGAAAAACAAGTATATCAAGATAGAGAGAAGAACAAAAGACGCATAAATTTATACTAGTTCGATTATTCTTAAATCTACATCTAGTTTTAACCAAGCAACTTTAGCTTAGAGTTTTTCACTTAACAGATGATTTACAATCTAATTAACTGATCTTGATTTTACAACACTCTATAATCAAGACCTCGGTTATTGAAAATACTTTACCTCACAATTTTCAAGTTAGGCAAATGTAGCTAGCCTCACATACATCAATGTTTAGAAATAAAAATACAAAAAAGAGATTTCCTAGTTTATCTTCTCTCTTCATGAACATTTTTTTCTTTTATTTTTTATTTGTTATATTTTTTTAATCTCTTCCTTGTGAAAGATAATTAAATATTTATTTATTTTTCTCTAAATATATGTATTTATCTTATTAATATTTAAATATTATTTTATTTTTAATTTATTTTTATTACATTATGTTATGCTATATTTTTTTAAAATTTTATTATTCTTATTTATCATGTATTAATTTTTATATTAATAATTTTAATAGATTGATAATTAAAGTTTTTATTACTTTATACTAATTAAATATAAAATATTTAATCGAATATTTTTTATAAAGTATATATTTTATATTATTAATATTTTAAAATAATAAATCTAAAAAATAATTAATATAATATAATGTTAGTAATAATAATTTAAAATTATCGAATTATAAATATACATTAGATATAAAAATAATATATAAAAAATAATATTAAGACTTATTTATTATAATTTATATATAATAATAATTTCTAAAAATAATATAAGATTAGTGAAACAACAAATACAAAAAAAAGACAAATAATTTAAAAAGTAAAAAAAAAAAAAAAAAAAAACTGTCCTTCACTCCCTCACAGGATTACATGGCTGAAGCAGTTGAATTTAGCCATGTTAGACAAATGACATCTAGAGAAGATGAATAGATGCACAAATTAAAATAAATGTTAAATTAAAAATTTATTTTAAGATGTCCAATAATTTATTAATTTAATTTTAATTATCAGATAAAATATAGATAAAACTGAAGCAATATAATAAGATAGATAAATGGAAAGATTCAAGCGTGGAGATGTAGGATGTGATGATGTTAAAGAGATAAAGGTAAGAAAAGAGTACATAATAATTTATACTGATTCGGGTATAATCAACCCTACATCCAGTTCCCAGTCAACTCTAATCACAAGAGTGACTTCAATTCACTATATTTCAAATTTAGTTAACAAATTACAATTAACTTAGCAGAGGAACCAATAAAAAGTAAACTATTTCAAAAGACAATCACCTCCTTAGAAACTCATTAAGGATGAACACCTCCCTAGAATCTCACTATGGATGAACACCTCCTTTGAACAAATCAAAGGATGAAAAACACCTCATTTGCAACCAACACGCAAAGGATGAACATCTTCCTAGAATCACACTAGGGATGAACACCTCCCCGAACAAATCAAAGAGATAAAAACACCTCCTTAGAATCTCACTAAGGATGAACACCTCACCGAACACATCAAAGGGATGAAAACACCTCCTTAGAATCTCACTAAGGTGAACAAATCAAAGGATGAAAATACAAAGACAAACATAAACACACTAATAAAGAGACAGTATGCACACCTAAACCCACAAAGGAGGAAGGTAATAAAATAAGAGCAACAACCTAAACCATAAAAAGGGAATTTAACATCAACCACCTAAGCCCACAAAGGATGAAGGTAATAAAATAAGAACACACTGGGTAATGGAGACAACAAATTATAGAAGTCTGTAGAATGTCAACCTCCAAGAACAAGTGTGATTAACAATATAAAAGCACAGAAGACAGCAAAGAAGAGAGTTTTCTCAGAAGATGTAAAATATCTTTGTTGTCTTACTCAAAATTCTTTTCTCAAAACTGATTGAATGTAAATTGAATTTTCGAATTATGTAATTGTGTATTTTAATTTTTTGTCAAAATTTATTTAAATAGGAAAACAGCATCAGAAAATAGTCGTTGATCATTAATAACTTCATAGAGAAAAGTCAGGATGTATCCAAAAACATTTATCCTTCAAAAATGGATATATTTTTCAAATTTAAACTGTCATAATCGATTATGTTACCAATTGTTACTGGTGAAATTTGGTTTTATTTCGATTCTCGAAGACTATAAGTTTTAACTAATTTTTAACCATTGTGAGTTCTTTTATTTAGGCTAGCAAACGAAGTTTTTTTATCAAAAATGTAAAAGGTGATAAATTTAAGTACGAAACACCGAAAATAAATTTAAAAGCATAAAAATATCAATGCTACTCAAATAAATGATTATATCTAATTGAAAGAAAGGTTGTTTAATAACAATGGATAAATAAATTATATTCATTAACTTAAAAACGAAAAGTTCTTTTTAATTTTATTATTAAGAAACTTGAGAACATTAGAATAGACAAAAGTAAAATTAAAAGTAAATTATATAAAATGAAAGGCTATGTGAACTTAGAGATATGAGTGGTGATATTTTGACAACCAGAAACCATACAACCCTTCAAACAACTCACTTTTATTAATATAATAATCTATAAAATGATTGAATAAAAATAAAAATTAAAACAAAACTATTATTATAATATTAAAAGAGAGTTGTATGGATTTGGGTTGTCAAAGTATCATTTTCCTAGAGATATGCGAATGCATAAAAACTAGAGAAAGATGAAATAAAGAGGAAATGACTATATGAAACTCTGATTGAATTACCTTTAAAGAAATACAGAGAGGTAAATAAATGACAAAACGAAAAAGTAATACATAACTTTAAATTGCATAAGAATAAATTACCAAGAAAAATATAGAAAGCGGTAATAAAGATCGATGAAAGCGGAAACGCAGATTGCTAGAAATTTCATGATGGTTGTCGTTCTCCCGTAGACTCGTACAAGAAATTTCTGATATAAAAATGGTCTCCCTTAACCTCCAGCGCTTAGTTCTATTTATAACCTACTTAACATAACCACCTAAAATAGTTAAAAAAATCGCTACCCCATATTCCTATGTGCAGAGATAACTGTTTCCTTCAATTTCGATCCCGGAAATCAAATACTTGAACTTCATGATGCCTCTGATCCGCTTCAATTTTCTCTTCTGACTTTAACTTTACACTCGATACTTCAATTTTGTCGATTTTTTACCCCAATCTGGTCATCGAATTTCTTCTATCCACTTCTCGATTCATGTATCAATTTTTCCACTAACATCAGTATAATCGATTATGACAAAGAGAACATCGTTTTTTCATTTCTGATGCATCATAATTCATTATGACAGTAAAAATTGCTATGTTACGAATTTTTATCACACTTGTGCTTTGGAGACTTATGCATAATACCTCCATACCCAGTATTATAAGACTTTATCTAGTCTTCATGAATCATCTTGGGCTTGCTTGATGTTTGAATTAAATCTTTATCAAAATCATATTTTAAGCTTGCTTGAGTTTTGAATGTTGTTGACTTAAATCATCATCAAAATTATCTATTGGAAATATAAGTACATGTTTCACATTATCATCAATTTCCCTCTCATTGCTTTCAAGTCACACATGTTGAAGTTAACTAGATTCATACCTATATATGGATCACATTAATATTATATTTTAAAAAAATATTACTTAAAAATGAAATCTATAAGTTTATTTATGTCACTAGATTGGTTTAATTTTTTAATAAAATATTTAATAATAAAAAATAAATTTATATAATATAATATAATTATTTTTCTTATTTTTATTTTTATTTTTTTCCCTTATTTTTTCTTATTTTTCCTCTTCATTTTTTCTTGCTTTTTATCTTATTATTCTAATTAAAATTAAATAAAATAAATTTTTTATTATTTAAAAAGAATATTTAAATTATTTAAAAATATTATAATTTAATATATTATATTTTAAAAACATTATATGACAAATTTAAGTTATTAAAGAAATTATTGTTATATTAAATTATTTTTTTAAATTACCTAATATGACCCATGATTGTCACTCTACCTAATTATAATTACAATAAATCATTAAATAAAAAAATATTTAACTAAGAAATATTTGATATTTTTTAATTATATGAGTAATTAATTTATTATGATAAAATAATTTTAAATTAATTATTTACGTAAATAAAATTATTTATTTTCATAATAATTAGGTGATATTTTTTTAAGCTTCAGTATTGATTTTAAAAAAATATTTTTAAACATTTTATTATATTTTAGTATAATAGTTTTAATTAGAATAATAGGTAATAAAGAGAGAACTATACAAAAATAAATAACAGAAAAAAAATAAAAAAATTATATATAAACAATAAATAAATCTATTTAAATAAATAAATTATAAAAAATTTATTTATATAATTAATCTTTTAAAATATCAATAACCTTGTATTACATCAATTTAGATTCAATGATAATATAATTGATCTTTTATTTTATGGTTTTTGCCTTCCATATAAAATTACGATTACAATAACTAACAAATATATTAATCTCTATGATATCGTTTGAACAAAATTACCATTATTATCACCTATAAATGTGTCACACATAAATAAATAAATAAATAAATAATGCACATTATCCAAGCATCACAATTGAATTTTAAATGGACAAAGAACCCATTAGTATATTAACACATCAACATTTTGTTTGGATATGGTAGTCATAATATAAATTTTGTCAAATAATAACAACAATTCACAGGGGTTCAAAATAAATTAACTGTCAAAAACCAAGAATACCTAACAAGACATTGCACTTAACATCATATAAAAGGCTATATTCAATTTTCAGGGGAAAATAAGCAGTACAATAAATAAATAAAAAATAATAATATTTTTATTTCACATAATTAATAAATATGTTTGATTTTTATATATATATATATATATATATATATATATATATATATATATAAGAGTAGAAGATATAAAAAAAATTATTTTATACAATTATTCTCACTTAAAAAAATTATTTTTTATATTTATATTTATAATTTTAATATATATATATATATATATATATATATAGTATCATAAATATTAGAATGATTATAAATAATGTAAATTTTTAATTTGTTTATATTATAATATTATTTTAATAATTTAATTTTAGTTAATTAAAAAATATAATAAAAAATATTTTATAATTATATATTAAAGTATATATTGTATAAAAAATTAGGTTATAAAATTTAAATAATTAATAAAAAATATTAAAAAAAATAAAAAATAATATAATAACTGTAACAAAATACTTTTGTAGGTAATAGAACAATGCGTCACATCAAATATTCAATTTCGTTGACCGGTTCCAACTGTACAATTCGTTAATTACATCTACACAAAGAAAACATTAGAAAATTAAAAATTTTAAATCTTATACTTAGAATTTATAAATTTTTAAAAATTACTTAATTTCATAATTAAGATTTATAAATTTTTTTAAAAATATAATAAAAAAATCATAAAGTATAATTATATAATTTTATATTAAGTATACAATCATAATAATTATTTAAAATTAAAAATTAAAAAAAATTAAAATTAATAATTGGTACTCAAATATAAATAAATATATATATATATATATATATATATTATTTAAATAAGATAAGATAAAAAAATTATTTTTATTTTTCGTTCTACATTATTTCCTTATTAAAATACATTTCTCTCTATATTATATTATTGAAAAAACAACATGAATTAAGATCTCTTGTCACTTAGAATTTTAAATCACGTTCAAATTAAGCTGTCACATCCTGTCAAAAAATACACGGAAATTTTCTTTCAACCACGACAGCCAATTATATTAAATAATAATAATAATAATAATAATAATAATAATAATAATAATAATAATAATAATAATATTTATTAGTATATAACAAATTATATTTTTTACTTAATAATTTAATCTAACTATAATTAGATTAAATTATGATAATTTTAAAAAATATTTATTAAAAATTACTTTAAAATAAATATTTATTTTTGTTTAATAATTATAATATAAAAATAATATTATAATATCTCAAATTGAAAATAAAACGGTAAAAATATGAATATATATATATATATATATATATATATATATTTTTTAATTTTGAGAGATGACATGGTGAGATAAAGATATTATATATATATATATAAATATAATTTATATTATTTTTTTTATATAGAGTATATAAAAGAATAAAGCGTTTTATTTATTTATTTAATTTCTTCTATTCTTATTATTATTATATATATATTTACATTGTTTGTGGAAATAAGTTGATTAAAGGATTATGATGAATGGTATAAGGTATATAGAAAATAATCAATATTGATTTGTCTAAAATGATAGGAGTTTTTATATCAAATGCAAATGTAAAGATTGATAGTCTCGTTCCTCTAAGAAGTAACTGAATTCTAAAAAATATTTGTATTCCAAGTGGTCTCTAAAAAGAAAGCAGTGATATTTGCAAAAAAGAGATTTGGAATTAGCACTTCTATATACTTAAGTTGGTATTTAAGTATAACATACATAAGAGGTTATAATAGAAAAATAAGAACAATTACCATATAATATAATCTTATAATGAATATAAAAATCTACTTTTCAACTTTATTATTATACTCCATTAATTTTATATTATGAAGATTTGAATTAAAGTTGTAGTGATTACTAAGGAAGAATAAATTCAATTTTAATCACTCGTGAGTGATATTTACTCATTTCAATCCTCAAAATCTAACTTTTATTTATAATGTCCTCAAATCTTTATAATTAAATATTATTATCTAAAAATAATTAAATAATATAAATATAAATTAATAAAAAAAAACCAAGTGTGGAATGTTGTAAAATAAGGGTATTGCAAAACTTAGAACGTAACAAAAAATGTAGGTAATTAGGATTTTGGGCTCAATCTACATATATAAATAGATGCATTCACACTCTTCAAAATACACATCTCTCATCTTCTCTTGTCTATTTTCTTCCTGTCTTACCATTATTCTTAGTTTATTTACTCCTTTAAGAGTTTTTTGCTAGTTTATAAGATCTTCGAAAATTCTGAGAAGTTCTTGTTATATCCTAGGGACTTGCACAATACACCGCGGGTAAGTCCTTAAAGACAATGATTATACACGCTTCAAGAATAAAGTTTGTTTGTATCTCTGTCAACCTTTACAACATGGAACTGGAGAGAAAAGAAATATGATCAATAAGTGACTAAAGATAAAAAGATAGGATCAATACATAAGTGAAAATAAATAAATAAAAAATAAAATAAGTGCTTATTGGAGATAAATAAAATATGACTAGTAAGTAACCGATGATAAATAAATAAAAAACATGACTAATACTTAATTAAAGTGAAAAAAAATATAAGATAGAATCAATGCGTAATTAAAGATAAATAAAATAAATATAAAACTCAGTATGTAACTAAAGATAAATAAAATATAATAGAATAAATAAAATGAAATTAAAAACACCTTAACAATCATAATTAAAAATAAGATAGATAGAATGATAAATATCTCTTTTCATACAATAATTACATATGATATACTTAAATTTGGTAAAGATCACTTATATATTTTCTTTCTTTCTCCTCTCTTTCTATCTTCCCTCTCTCTTTTATTTCTCCCTTGGCGTTCTCTCCTCTTTTCTTCTTTCTCTTTTTGCCTTTTCTCCTTCACCTCTCCCATTTTTTTCACAGTGATACCCTTATTTATACTCATATTTTTATTTTTTTAATTACTCATTAAATGTACCTTATCTTCATCTTGTTATCTTATATTTTTTTTACAATGCTTATTTCTTCTCTTACAAAGAGATAAGATACTTCTCATATATATATATATATATATATATATATATATATATATATATATATATATAAATTAAATGAGTCTTTTATTATAATTTAATACATTATATTTGAAAAATTTTACATGATAATTTTTTAGATGTTACATTTCTTCCATATTTACAAAAATTTTGTACTTGAAATTTTATTGACTAAAACAATTGATGATCACTTTCTCTCTTTTTTTTTTTTCTAATTCTCATGTAGCATCTCTAATAATTTCCTTCCGAGTGACTTTTACTAGTGAAATTTGTCTTCTCCTGAACTGCTTGATCTTGATATATGTAATTTATATAGCCATTATTTTAAATGTAATATTGTCTTTTAATTGTACTGTATTCGGTATTATTACATGAGAAGAATAAAAAATATATTTTCTTAATTGAGACACATAAGAATATTAGAAAGAAAAGGGGTAAAGAATTTAATAGCATGAGACCTATTTTTCTAAGAATTTGATAAGAACCAATAAATCGAGGAGTGAGTTTTTTTTTTATTTCATTACTCTAACAATTATAGTTATAGATGTTACTTTTAAGAATACATTATCACCTTCTTGAAATTCAAGGGGTCACTTTTTCTTGTCAACATAATTTTTTTGTCGACTTTGAGTTATTCTTAATTTTTACCGAATCATCTTAATTTTCTTTTTTATTTGTTGAATCATGTCAAGACCTAAGATTAAATTTTCTCTAGTCTCAAACCAACATAAATGTGTTCTACATTTTCTCCCATACAATGCCTCATAGGATGTTATACCTATGCTAGAATGGAAGTTGTTGTAAATCAATGCAAAGTTGATGTGGACATAAAAGCCCAAGGCCATGAGAAGAAAAATGAAGATCTAATTGAAGACTTAGTTGGACCAATGACTAGAGGAAGGATTAGAAAGGTACAATAAACTTTACAACAGAATGTGACTCTTTTAAGGGAGACCCGATAATCAAAGAGACTTAAGTCACTGAGGAGGCTAAGCTGATTATATGTGTAGTGAGCTTGGAGAGTTAAAATAAAATTAATTTATTTTTATTTTGGTAGAGTTGAGATTTGAACCCAAGACCATTAGCTTAATATTTGATTAATTTTAATTTTTTTGAGTTTCTTTTTATTATAAACAAAGTCAAGCCCAATAAAACCCTAAACCCTAAATCCTATATTTCTGTTTTTATGACTGTTGAGTTGAGAAAAGAGGCAATAGATGATTGTTACCAAAGTGAGAATATTTCTTTGTTAAGATTTTTCCTTACATCTTCGATCTTATCAATAATTCATTAATTCTTGTGATGATCACCCTTAGACTTATCAAACTTTGTTTATGACACATTCCTTTATTCAAGTTTTCTCTATATTGTTTTCAATTCCTAATTTTCTATTCTTAATTGATTTCAAACCCTAAGATGAAACTTAGTCTCTAAGACTTTATGTAAACTTTCCTAAAATTTAGAAGTAAACCTAGGATCCCTATTAGAAATAATACTAGATGGAATTCTATGTAATCTTACAATTTTTTTGATATATAATTTAGACAGTTTTTCTAATGAATAACTAATGTTAATGGGTAAGAAATGAGCATACTTTGTCAATCTATCCAAGATAACCCATATAGAATCAAATTTTTGAATTGTTCGTGATAAGCTGACTACAAATTCAATCGCTATATTATCCCATTTCCACTCATATATATTTAAGGATTGTAGCATTTCTACTGACTTTTGATGTTCTATTGAACTTTCTGACAAACTAAACATGTTGCTACATATTGTGCTACTTCTTTCTTCATCTTAGGTAACCAAAATATTTTCTTAAGATCTTGGTACATTTTTGTTATGTTTGGATGCATGCTTAATTTGTTTATATGCTTCTTTTAAGACCAACTTCTTAATCTCCACAAACACACATATCCTTCCATTAAATCTCAAAACTCCTGCCTTATCTATACCAAAGTTTTCTCCATTTTTTGTCCAGTCAACTTCTTTTTTCTTTTGAATGAATTCATCACTTACTTGAGCCTCATGGATTTGCCTTTATAAATCACTAGTAATCTGAATTGAACTTAATTTCATTCTATCAGGGCTTATAGTAATTAAAAAATTTATATATTTGAATTTTTCTAACAAATTCATCTCATGAATCATCGGTGAAGAGATATGTAATAATTTTCTGCTTAAAACGTTTGTCACTATATTTGCCTTTCTTTGATGGTAATGTAATTCAAAATCATAATCTTTCAAATATTTCATCAATCTTCTGAGTCTCATATTTAACTCTTTTTTATCAAACAAGTATTTAAGACTCTTATGATCACTAAAAACCTCAAACTTACCACCATACACATAATGTCTTCATATTTTAAGTGCAAAGACAATGACAGTTAGTTCTAGATCATGGTTGAATAATTTTTCTCATATACTCTTAGTTGTCTAGAAGCATATGTTACTACCTTTCTATCTTGCATAAGAACACATCATAATCTCATTTTGAAAGCATCGCAAAATATCATAAAGTGTCTAGTAGGGTTAGGTAATACTAACACAGGGAAGTGGTTAATCGTTTCTTAAACTCTTGAAAACTCTTCTCACATTTTTCTATCCATTCAAAAGTTTGACCTTTCATGGTGAGTTGGTTTAAAGACATAGCTATTTTAGAAAATCTTTCAATAAATCTTCTATAATTCACTACCAAACCAAGAAAACTACAAATCCTTTTAGTGAATCTCATTGTAAAATTGCTTCTATTTTAGTTGGATCCACTCGACACCCCTTCTTTGGAAAATATGTGGCCCAAGAATTTTACTTCTTTTAAAATCGAAGAACAAGTATGAACATGTTCTTCATGTTCTTTAAAAGTCTTGGAATAAAGTTAAGGACACCTCATTTCACAACCGTAATTAAAATATAAAATAGATAAAATAATAAATATTTCTTTCTTCCACCTTAGTAATCACATATCATTTACCAAAATTTTTATAGAGATATTTTATATATTTTCATTCTCTTTCTCTCTCTTTTTTTTTTCTCTTTCTCCCTTCTCTCCTTCACCCTCTCTCATTTTTTTTTTCACCATGATACTCTTTTTATATTCATATTTTCTAATTTTTCTACTTAATCATCAAATGCACCTTATCTTCATCTTATTGTATTATTTGTTTTTCACAATGCTTATCTCTTCTTTATATATATATATATATATATATATATATATATATATATATATATATATATATAATAATAATTTATCTTTAATAGATGTTTATTTATTTATTAATAATAATTTAATAGTATATTTTAATTCATAAATATTTTTTCTCCTTTTTATTAATAATTTAAATAATAATATTATTTTTTTAAATAATATATATTTTTAATAATAGTTTTTTTATAAACTATTTAAATTATCTAAAAATATTATAATTTAATACATTATATTTAAAAAAGTTTACGTAATAATTTTTGATATGTTATAGAGAGAAGAAAAAAATGGAAAAGAGAAAAAAAAAACAAATACTAAATAAAGACAAAGAAAGAAAAAAGAATAACAAGAAATAAATGAAAAAAAAATTTGAGAAAAGAAAAAAAAACTATATCATGCAAGACGTATTTATTTTACTTATTAAGATCTAAATGAATAAATAGACTTAAACAAATCTTATTTAAATAATTTATTTTACTTAACTTAGATTTTATTTCAATAATTTCTTTTAAAATATATCATTTATAAAAATGTTACTCTTGTAAATAATATTATGTTATAAATAATTATATAAAAATATAATATTATTTTCAAATCAAAATCTTAAAATATTTTGTTTATGAATTATTCAATTTTGATATTTTTATTCAATATAAAATATAAGCTATTTAGTATAAAATTTTAATTCGTATTTTGATTTATTTCTCACTGTAATTTTTTCTCATTTTAATTTTCCCTCAATTGTCTCCTTTCAACACATAAAATAATATTAACCTTTTGTATTTGTAAAATAATAAAAATTATTATACTTGTCAGAATTTAAAAAATCAAATGATCATAGCTTCTACACGGTCTACCTAAAAGACGACCTTATTTAAAAACCATACTAAATATTACATCAATTTAAAAACAGAGCTGATTCATGGTTTTAACCCTTTAATGGCAGATAAGCCCCTACCTCAAGACCAATAATCTACAGATAAACTAAAGAATGCTCAAATTCATGCTCTGATGGGTGGTATACAAAACACTCTGAAATCCTATTATCTCATTCTACATCTATTTCTTCTCTAAAGACACAATTCAGCAACTTTTCCTTTTACTCTATTCTGAAATTATTACTTCCATTTTCTAGATTTCTTGCCATACTTACATAGTATATAATGCTCTTGAAGCATGGTAAAATCATATATCAACTCACATATTGTTACTTTTTTTAAGAAAAAATTAGTTAATCTATAGTTCTATACTTGTGATACAAAAAATAAAAAATTCACACAAGGTAATATTGCACAAGTTCCAGAAAGTCCCAAATGGAACACGTGTAGTCTCAAGAATGTCCCCAAGATCCAACACGTGGTCACCAAATGGACTAATATACGACGTCGGATTGAGATGGAGCTGATAGCGACGTCGTTTTCATCCCTCACTGTATCTTGAGCGGGCTAATATACGTAAAAACACTTAAAAAGTTAAGAAAAGAAAATATCATTTGTTATAAAAAATGTTAGAAAATTAATAATATTAAATATATATATATGAGATTTTAAAACGTGTTAATAAATAAATGTTATTAAAGATCATCAAGTAGTGGTGAGATTCTTTATCACATGCCATGCATGTGCAGTAACAAAATAATTTGTTGTTTTTTATTTAAATAATAAATTGAAAATCTCAATTTAAAACATGAAGATTTCATTCTTTTCACTTTCATCATTACATAATTTTATCATTATGTTTTTTCGTTTTTTGAAAAACATATAAAAATATTTAAATTAACTAATAAAAAAATTTCTTTCAATAATCTTAATTTACTTTTATTTTATTCTCTTAATAATTTATTTATTGCAACATAAAAATAGCATTATATGATATTTTAAATTATTTATTTTAAAAGTGAAACATAAGTAATTTATTACAATAATAAATATTTTATTTTAAAATATCTATATTAAAATTTTACTTATCTAACCTTAAACATGCAACCAAGGCTACCTATTGCACATGCTAAAAGTGAATGAATGTAGAGTAGATTTAGCTTGGTAGTTGAGTTTTGAAAATTACACTCAGTTTAGATATATGTGACAGCCTGGCAGGAGATATGCTTGGTTTGGCAACCTAAAAATGTGGTTATTCTGTTAGTGTGGACCAATCATAATGTCATTGATAATCAACCTTTACATACAATAATCATAATGCTTTTCTTCACACTCGTACTCTTTTTTATATAAAATTCTCACATTACTTTTCTTTTTCTTTTCTCTTTTAAATATTTTTGCACAAATATAAACATATTAGATACAAATAAAAACAAGGTTAAATTAATCTCACTCAACTATTTTTAATTAACTATTTCATTTTGTGTTTATTTGTTATTAAATTCTGCCTTAGTTATTATTATTATTATTATTATTATTATCAAAGTTTAATCATGAAAATTAATTTATATCTATACTTAGTATAATCATTTTTATATGCGAATATTTTTAATACTAATCTAAATTATAATGATATATATTAAAATAAAATCAATTTACTTTGATACCTCTGCTTTTTTATTCAGTATAATTATTCTTGATATCATTAGTTATCTCTCCAAATGAGTATTTTCATATTTTTAGGTTTTAAAGAAGTATTTTCGGTCAAATTTTTCTTCTCCTATTTTCATAAAGTATCTTTCTTTTATAGATAGTGGAATGTCACTTTCTATATTTTATATTTTTTTATGTATTTACGTTTTTATATTAAATTTAAAGGGTTACTTTAGTGTTTTTAACAAAAATCAATAGATTAACAAAGTTGACTTTTGTTATTTCAAATGTCTCAACATGATAGTTCATGTGTTTTTAGAAAAGTATTTTATACTATTTATTTTAACCATTTAACACATAAACCAACTTTCATAACATACTTAATAATGTTTAAGTTAAAAATACAAGTAAACTTTTTAAGAACACTTGAGAATTTTAAATATAACATTTAACCTTTATAAATTTATCCAAGTTCCCAACTGATTTAAATACAATTAATTTTTCGTAACAATTTTACAAAAGAGTTTAATTAGCAAATAAATACAATTTGAAGGACCAATTTTAAAATAAATATTAGAAACTAATTACAAATTATCAAACAATAGTGTGATGCCATTAATCGTTTTGTATTATTATTATTATTATTATTATTATTATTATTATTATTCATGGAAATCAATTTATCAAATAATTATAGTAGTTAGAATTATGCCTAATTTGAACAATGAACAAAACAAACTTGCCATTTATAGTTTGAAACTAGATGACAAGTAACTACTATGAGCTTGGAAAACGTGGTTACTTATTGTGGTCAGATGAATAACTCTAAAGATCAGAACGTGCACAGAACACCATTACAAACAGTAAAATCAAGCAAAAAAGTCAACAATGAAATTTGGTACCGACGTAAAAGCAAAACTCAGAAGGAAGGAACAAGAAAAAATAAAAAATAAAAGGGATCTGTGATGAGTCATCACCCAGAACAAGACGCAAGTTCAATCCCACTATTATATATTATCATTTCATGGAGCATTTTTATCATTGTGTGTGAGAAGTGAGAAGAAAAGAGAGAAAGCAAGATGGCCATCTCAGTACCCAGTAGGCAACTTTTCATAGATGGGAAGTGGAAAACCCCCGTCCTCAACAACCGGATTCCGATCATCAACCCCGCCACTGAAGAGATCATAGGTTCCCCTTCTTTCTTCTCTTCTCGCAACTTGTGTCTAAACATTTCCAACATCATGGGGCCTTTTAATGTTTATGATTATGGCACGTGCATAGTTATATAGTAGTAATTAATAAGCACCTGTGTTTCTAAGTTGTGGCATGATGTGATTGGTGTTCAGGGGATATCCCTGCTGGTACCAGGGAAGATGTTGACCTTGCTGTGGATGCTGCTAAAAGAGCCTTGTCCCGGAACAAAGGCAGAGATTGGTCATCAGCTTCTGGTTCTGTTCGTGCTGGTTATCTTCGAGCCATCGCTTCAAAGGTTGTAATTTTATTTTTACTTTGATTCATTAAATGAGTGTTGTCGTTCTCGGACATGTATACAGCAGTGAAAAGATCAAATTACAGATTTACAATTACTAGTTACATCAACAGGGATATTAACTGTCAAAAAAAAAAAAAACAACTAGCATATCAACTTTTTGTTGAATAAATTTATTTTAGGATTTACTGTTAGATTAAAAGTTTGTTAGTTATAAAAAAAATATAAAAATATAACTATATAGTTGTTCAACCCTTTAAATGCCCTTCTGGGTATTTTGAGAAATTAGTCTCTGATTTTCTTTATGGAGGATACTCCAGGTTTAAAACTAAATTGATCAATAGAGATCGTAGATATTGACTCAGATGTGCATGTGTTAACACCTTACTGTATGTGCCTTTCTTTGTCAAAGATAACGGAGAAAAAGGATGAACTAGGAAAGCTTGAAGCAATTGATTGTGGAAAACCACTAGATGAAGCACTGGCAGACCTGGTAGATGACATTTATTTACATTGGAAAAAACAATGACTGATGTTTCCATGAGTTTTTTGCTTATTTGGATCTTTAATTTTATCTTGTAGGATGATGTTATTGGTTGTTTTAACTACTATGCTGAGCTTGCGGAAGGGTTGGATGCAAAGCAAAAGGCTCCTATATCCCTCCCTGTGGAGAACTTCAAGAGTTATGTTCTCAAGGAGCCTATTGGGGTTGTTGCATTAATTACTCCATGGTATCCTACTAGGCTCTGTTTCTTTATTTAAACTAGTTATGCATTCTTTTTCAATGTAATTTACAGGCTTATACTTTCTTTATAAACTGAACATAGGTCCATCCAATGAGGCCCTAAGTGAAATATAGTTTGTGTACAGATTAGCTTTTTTTTTTTTTCTAGTGTTCTTCCCTGTTAGAGAGGCCAGACGACATTGGCACAGATTGTTTTTAGTTTACTTTCACAAGAAATTGATGTATTCACGTTATCAATGATGTCGATTGTTAAATCGAATGTCTTGAATTTCTAATGAAATGATGTGGTTTATGTTATGTGTTAGGAACTATCCTCTCTTAATGGCTACATGGAAAGTTGCTCCAGCGCTGGCTGCTGGTTGTACTGCAATTTTGAAGCCATCTGAACTGGCATCTGTGTATGTTAAAATCAACTATTGCAACCCTTGATTTCTAGTTAGGTTGGTCTCTTATGCTGTTATATCATTTACAAATTTAGGACCTGTTTGGAGCTGGCTGAAATATGCAGAGAAGTGAACCTTCCTCCAGGGGTGTTAAATATTGTTACTGGATTAGGCAATGAAGCTGGTGCTCCTTTGTCAACTCATCCTAATGTAGACAAGGTTTCAACCGTTTTAAGTTATTAGTGGATCAAATTCTAATTATATTTCGTGCAAGTATTGTTGAAGTGCTGTCTATGATTTTTGACAAGCTACAGTGCTATTGTAGCTGATATTTAATTTTTCAACAGATTGCCTTTACTGGAAGCTCTTTAACTGGAAGCAGGATTATGACAGCTGCAGCGCAGCTAACTAAGGTATTTTGTAAACAGTTTTATCTGCAAATTATGTGCAATTCATGTTGTCCTTCTGTTTTAAAAGCTGGAGGAGACTAAGGAACATACATACAGAAGAAATGATGGAAAATATTTGTTGTTATTCCTTTCATATCTTCATTCTCTTTTTTTGTGAGATCATGTAATATCAAATTTGTTGTTTCTCATTGGCAGCCTGTTTCTCTAGAGCTTGGTGGGAAAAGCCCAATCATTGTTTTTGAGGATGTTGACCTTGATAAGAGTAAGTGATTTTTATTTTGTTATGGGCAGCCTAAGTTTTCTAGCATTGTGGAAATACATTTCCATGAAACTGATTGTGTGCTTGTGGATGAGTGCGCTTTGGGTACCTAGAACCGATTACAGAATCAAAACAGTCGGTCATATACCATCTCTAATTTGCTATTTTACATGATTCAAACAGCTGCTGAATGGACAATCTTTGGCTGCTTCTTTACAAATGGTCAGATATGCAGTGCAACATCTCGCCTTATTGTTCATGTAACCCATTTCATCCATAACACATTTCCCTGTTCACAAACAACTATTTGTAGCTTACTTTTCTTATTTTACCCTATAAATGGGAAGGTTCAGATATACTCAGATAGTGGTAGCATTTTGTCTGTAAACTTTGTTTAGCTAAGTTTTCAACATTGATAAAGTTGATGCTTTTACTGATTCAGGAAAGTATAGCAACAGAATTTGTGAATAGACTGGTGAAATGGGCCAAAAACATCAAAATTTCAGATCCCTTGGAAGAAGGCTGCAGGCTAGGACCTATTGTTAGTGAAGGACAGGTATGTTTAATGTTTATCACTTCTGTATTTGCTATCTATTAACTTAGCTTAGTCCCTCCTCTTTCTGCTTTTAGCAAAGATATATTTTGAATATCTGGTTACTACACCGTGTTCCATTTCTTCCCCTAATGCGATGTAGTTTTAGGTTTAAGGTATTGTGTGAAGTTGATAGATTAATCCTGAAAATCTACTGCTAACATATACCTCTGAATTTCTGCTTGTGTTTATTCAAATGCATTCTTCCATTATCCAAAATGAAAAGTTATTGCTGTTTGATAGCAGTGATTGTGATCAAGTCGCATCGCATGTAGTATATAGTAATCAGGTTATATGAAGAAAATTTAAGTGGTTGTTTATATGAAGAAAATAGGTTTTTGGTGACATTGTTTATGAACTTACTTGTCACTAACCAAGATCTATATCTAATATTTGATTTACATGATTCAGCATAAAAAGGTATTGAACTTTATCTCAACCGCCAAGAGTGAAGGTGCAACAATTTTGACTGGAGGGTCTCGTCCAGAGGTATGATGATACACTCTAGTATCTGTCCGGTTATTTATTTTTTCATGTCTTCAGAAATGATAGAAATTTCAAATTTTACGGCAGCATTTGAAGAAGGGATACTTTGTTGAACCAACCATCATAACTGATGTGACTACATCGATGCAAATTTGGAGAGAAGAAGTTTTTGGACCTGTACTCTCTGTGAAAACATTCAGTACCGAGGAAGAAGCTATTGAACTAGCAAATAACACCCAGTGAGTTCATTATTTTTCTAGAAACTGTATAATAGTTTCACCTGTAAACTACTCTAGAAAAATAGATTAACTGAAATATGATTTTTATTATATCAATACAAAGAGATGATATAAGATATATACAAGAGACCTAAACTATTTTAGGAAATATAATAACTCTATTTTATGCTAGGATCCCTTGATTTATGGGATTGTTCCTAATTATTCAAATCATGACAGATTACAAGGAAATATACAAATTTCCTTATTTATTCTTTCCTAAAATACTATTTGATTTCTTACACTCCCCCTCAAGCTGGTGAATAGATGTTTTCCATTCCCAGCTTGGATACAATCTTCTCAAAATTATGGCAGCCCAGTCCCTTGGTAAGAATGTCTGCAATTTGGTCTTGAGAGGACACATATGGAGTGCATATCAAGCCACTATCAAGCTTTTCTTTGATGAAGTGTCTGTCTACTTCAATATGCTTTGTTCTATCATGCTGCACTTGGGTTGTGGGCTATACCTGATTGCTGACTTATTATCACAATAGAGCTTCATAGGTTCTTCCCACTTTATCCTCAAGTCTTCTAAGATGATTTTAAGCCATAGCAACTCACATATACCTTGTGCCATGGCTCGGAATTACTGCTTCAAGACTTGGACCGAGCCAAGTACACCCGCTTTTTGTTTCTCCAAGTCACAAGATTTCCTCCAAGAAAGGTGCAATATCCTCGTAGTTGACCTCCTATCCACATTGACCCTGCATAATCGGCATCGGTATAGGCTTAAAGCTTCACATTACCATTCCTTTTGAATAGAATCCCTCTTCCTGGAGTTCCTTTAAGGTACCTGTAAAATTCCGTGGGCAGCTTGTAAATGGGTCTCCTTTGGGCTATGCATAAATTGGCTAATTAAACTCACTGCATAGGCAATATCCGGCCTGGTATGTGACAAATATATAAGTCTGCCCACTAATCTTTGGTACATATCTTTTTCAACGAGCAACATCTTCTTCTCGCATTTCCAAGCTTTAGGTTTGGTTCTAATGGGGTACTAGCGGGTTTGCAAGCTGCCTTGCCAGTTTCCTTGAGCAAATCGGTGATGTATTTCTGCTTGAGATATAAATATCCCTTTCTCGGAGTGGGCAACTTCAATTCCCAAAAAATATTTTAGTTTTCCCAAAGTCTTGATCTCAAATTCCTTGCCTAAGCATTGACTCAATTGTTGCTCTTCTTTATTATCTCCAGTTAATATTATGTCATCCACATACACCAATAATATTGTTACTCCCCCGACTTGGAATGTTTAAAAAGAAAGTATGGTCCCCTTGGCTTTGTTTGTAACCCGACACTGTCATAACTTTAGTAAACCCGCCAAACCATGCACGGGGGACTGTTTTAACCCATATAATGCCTTTTTCAACTTGCAAACGAGTGTTGGCAGCAACATCTTTACCATATCCGGAGGTATCTCCATATAGATTTCTTCTTCAGGGTCTCCATGTAGGAAAACATTCTTAACATCAAATTGTTCCAAGTTCCAACCATAATTGGCAGCAAGGGACAATATCACCCTAACTGTGTTCATTTTGGCAACCGGAGCAAAGGTCTCAAAATAATCAACTCCATAGGTTTGGGTGAACCCTTAACTAGTCTTGCCTTATATCTCTCAATTGATCCATCAGCCTTGTATTTCACTTGTATAGACCCATTTACATCCAACTGGCCTCTTTCCTATTGGTAAGGTGACTAACTCCCAAGTGTTGTTCTTCTCCAATGCCTCCATCTCTTCATCCATGGCTTGCCTCCATTTTCTGATCGAACAATGCCTCGAGATAGGGTATTAGGTAGAAGTATAGTGTTTAGGTTTACTAGGAAGGTTTTATGGGTAGGAGAGAAATTTTTAAAGGACAGGTAATTTGAGAGAGGGTAGAGTGGTTGTTTGGTGCATTTTCTTGTTCCTTTTCTAATGGCAATTGGGAGGTCGAGAATCATTTTGGGTTTCAATTTCAACCTGCACAGCTGGAGAAAAAATTGTTACCTCTTTTTGTGGAGTCGAGTTGGATTCTTGAACATGGCTTGATCCTGGAATGGCCTTAGTCTTCCTTGAGTACACCAGACTTCTTACCAAATTTTCCAGTTTCAACATCTTCTTGATCAGCTTCACAATTAATTTCACTTTCTTGACCAACTTCCTTTGCTTGACCAATTCCTTGACTTGTTTCATTTGTTACAACTTCAATTTGATCTTCAATTTGATCTTGTTTAGGTTCAAATATCAAGTCTGGAAGAATGGGAAAACCAGAATTACTACTTTCAATATGATTTCGTTTAGGTTCAAATGTCATGTCTGGAAGAATGGGAAAACCAGAATCACTACTTTCCTTATCTTCCCTGAAACTCTCCCCTTGAAGATAAGGTTGATGGAAATAGCCCTCTTGTTCATTGAAGGTAACATCCCTAGACACAAAGAATTTTTTGGATGGGGGGTGGTAGCATTTATACCCTTTTCGAGTGGGTGAGTAACCAACAAAGACACACTTTAAGGCTCTAGGATCAAGTTTTCCCCTGTCTGTACTATGAATATGGACATATGAGATGCACCCCAAAACTCTTGGTTTAAGATTATTTGTAGTAGACAAGTTTGGATAGAAAGACGACAAAACTTCCATAGGGCTTTTTGATCCTAAGACTCTAGAGGGTAGTCTATTGATAAGGTATGTTGCTGTAAGGACAGCTTCCCCCCAGAAATTTTTTAGGACACTTTTTTGGAACAACAATGCCCGAGTCTGATTTAATAGATGTCCATTTTTCCTCTCTGCGACCCCATTCTGTTGTGGTGTTTTGACACAAGAGGACTCATGATTATACCTTCTTTTTGACAAAAAAAATTAAGGACATGATTGAAGTAATCTTTGGCATTATCTGACCTAAGCCTCTTAATATTAACACCAAACTGATTTTTTATCATGGAGTGGAAGTTTAGGAAGACATAACTGACTTCTGATTTTTGTTTAAGTAGGAAAACCCAATTGACCCTTGTACAGTCATCTATAAAGGTGACAAACCATCGAGTACCAGACACATTTGGAATATTAGAAGGTCCCCATACATCAGTATGAACAAGATAAAAAGGGAAATTGCTAATTCTATTACTTATTGGAAAAGATATACGTTTGTGCTTAGCAAGTTCACACACCTCACAATGAAGACTCTCAACATCTAACTTGGTAAACAGAGAGGGAAATATAATTTTGATTACTCCAAAAGAGGGGTGTCCCAACCGACAATGATAAAGCATGATTTTTTCTCTGTTGGTCATCAAGGATTCAGATATGAAGGAGTGAGAGATTCTATTCTTGCTGGGCAGACTTGGATATGTACAGATTTGAATCATCCTCCCCGAATTCTTATCCTGAAATACACAATGATCGTTGGAAAAAACAACTTTACATGACAAATCCTTTATAAGTTTTTGTATAGACACTAGGTTCGTGGACAACTTTGGGACATGGAGAACGTCTTTTAAGGTTATTAAAGGATTGATTTGGATATTTCCTTGACCAGCTGCAGTTATAAGGGTTCCATCTGCTGTGACAATTTTCTTGTTGCTGGGACATGGGGAATATGTGGAGAAGTGTTTGGCTAATGGTGTCATATGATCTGTGGCTCCGAGTCCAATATCCAATAATGGTTAAAAGGCGTATCTCGAGACATTTAATCCAAAAGAAGGTGGAAACTTACCCGAGTATGCCAAAGAACACATACCCGTAGGTTTTTCCAGCTTAATAAGAATGGTTTTCACCCTTTCTATCTCCTCTTCCCTTGACATTATAGCAAAAAGGTGCGATGCAACAACAATGCAGTCTGTCGTCTTAGGATTATAAAAAATGTAGCAGCAATGCAGGCTGTCGTCTTAGGATTAAGAAAAATGCAGCAGCAATGTAGGCTGCCGTCTTAGGGTTAAGAAAAATGCAGCAGCAATGCAGGCTGCCGTCTTAGGGTTACAAAATATGCAGCAGCAATGCAGGCTGCCGTCTTAGGGTTTATCGAGCGCAGACAAAGCTTCCTAGATCGGAAGCTCTGATACCATCTGGAAAAATAGATTAACTGAAATATGATTTTTATTATATCAATACAAAGAGATGATATAAGATATATACAAGAGACCTAAACTATTTTAGGAAATATAATAACTCTATTTTATGCTAGGATCCCTTGATTTATGGGATTGTTCCTAATTATTCAAATCTGTACAGATTACAAGGAAATATACAAATTTCCTTATTTATTCTTTCCTAAAATACTATTTGATTTCTCACATCTACTTTTTCTTAACTTGTGCATTGATGTTAATCAATGTCGTATATAATTTGTTGTTTCACAGATACGGCTTAGGTTCTGCTGTGATGTCAAAAGATCTAGAAAGATGTGAACGCCTATCTCAGGTGAGACGGATCCTATACTATCATAAAACGGACAAAACATGGATTTTCTGTAATTGAAAGCTTTACACTTTATATGACTTTTGTGCAGGCTATTAAGGCTGGCATTGTATGGATAAATTGTGCTCAACCAAGTTTCATTCAAGCCCCATGGGGAGGCATAAAACGTAGTGGTTTTGGTCGTGAATTAGGAGAATGGTATGACCCTTATGTGTTCTCTCACACTCTTTTCAATAAACTTTCTTTGTTAGTTGGAATTTGCTTGGGTTAAACTAGTTTGTGAATAGAACATGCCAAATGGGGAATGAGACTTGTATATTTAGTGTACTGCTTGTGAGCATTTCTCAAATACAAATTTGATGAGGCTGTATCTGAGACTGTTTTGTCCTCTAAGAATCTGGGTCTAAGTTTTTGTTTATTATTTCAGGGGACTTGAAAACTACTTAAGTGTGAAGCAAGTGACCAAGTACATATCTGATGAACAATGGGGCTGGTATTCGTCACCTTCAAAGCTGTGATCCAAATTGGGGTTCTAAAATCTGGCATGAAATAAGGTGTGTGCGAACACAGTTGTGATAATGATCTTATGTCGAGAAAACATTGTATAATGTGTACATGTAACAATACAATTGTTTGATGGTCATGTTAGTGATGGGTTGTGTTGATTATCTTATTGCTTTTGGTGGTCCCTCTCCAATATTTGAATGGCTTCGTAATAGACATTGTTTTTAACAAAGTTTAGATGCAATTTCTTTCTGTTTGTTTTTTTAACGTGTCTTTAAATGCAAACTTTTTATATACATATTAGTAAAGTGAAGCTCCAATTATGATAGAGAACATTATTAAATGTTTCTAAAAGTGATATAAGTTGCAAGGAAGTCCTCAATCTGATCACAATATTTTTAAATTACCCTGGTGATACTACAGTTAGTCATTTACAAAATTAAGGGTTTACGCAAGTAAAAATAACCCAATACTATAGATTTAGGTGTCTAAAATTAAATTAAATTGTTTTAAATCATCAATTGACTAAGAAATTTTAAAATAATTAAATTGAAAACGAAAACTTATTTTTCTTAAATGTCATTTTCATATTTTAACCATGGTTTAATAATTATTGGATTTTTTTTTATTTTATCAGTTGCCAGATTAAAATATTTTTTAAATATAAAAATAAATTAAAAAAAATCAAACCATGCCAAACTTTCTTTAAAATTAGTGTGATTTGATTAGAATTTAGTATTACATTCATACCCAATATATATAATTTTTGTTTGATTTATACCTTTTTTTTGTTAAATGTCTCTGTTCAACGTACTAACATAAGTTCAATAGAAGAATTTATTTTTAAGATTTTAATATGGTTTTCGTCTCCAAAATTTAGAGTAAATAATTTTTAGTTATTTAAATTAAAAAAATTATTTTAATCTCTCAAGTTTAACAAAAAATAATTTTAATCTTAAATATTAAATTTGAATTAAAAATAATTTTAAAAAATAATTTTAATCCTTTAAATAATTTTAAAGATTAAAAACATATATTTAAAAATTTAAAAGATTAAAATAATTAAAAAAAATTAAAGACTAAAATCATAATAGCTCTAAATTTTTAAAATTAAAAAATATATTAAGTATTCTTTTAAAATATATTTTAGCCCTCATAAATTATTAATTTTTGATAAATTTAGTGTCTCCTCTTTGATAATTTTTATAAAAATATAATCACTTTAAAAATAAAAATATAATTATCAGGGATGAAATTTTTAAAATTAAAATAAAAAATCTTATTAGAAAGCAAACAAAAAACATTATTTTGCTGATTCTCGGTATAAATCATTCTCATTAATAAAAGTTGTTGCGTAGCATAACTAGGGTTAATATAAATTGAAAAAAAAAAAAGAGTTTATTGACATTTGCAATTCTTAAAACCCACGTTTTTAAAATGGGATCAATTATTAAATCGGTAAAGACATAAAGGTTGAATTGGAATCTACCTGAATTTAATGAATTAATATATTAATAATATAATAAATATATAATAAATTTATTAATAATAATATTTTAATAAAAAATAATAAATATTATTATAATGATTTTCGTAAAATATAATAAAAATTATAAATATAAAATATATTAAAAATATAAAATAAATAATTGTTAAAATAAGATAAAAATGTAATAAAATAAATATTATTTAAAATTGACATAATTAATATAAAATAAAAAAATTGAAATATATTATTTTTTATAAAAATTTGATCTTAAATATTTGTTTATTATTGAGATCTATTTATTAAAAAAATCTAACCAAAATTTTTGATTTTGTTCTAATTTTTAAATTTTTTTATTTCAATTTAATTAAAATTTAATTATTTTAAAATAATGAATCGATTTTTAATCAGATTCCGATTGAATAGCCCTATTCAGGTGGATTTTAAAACAACTTATCTACAATCATATATCACCATTTTTCTTTTAAATTAGGAAGTGTATTACATTTTTTATCCAACTCTCATGAGTTGGGTATGAGTGATTTTGTATGTGTTATTTTTTTTCCTTCTTTTATATGATTTAGCATGGACTTATTAATTTTTCCATTTGGATTCCTTGATGTTAACTGTACCTACTCCACTTGGAGAATTGTGGATAAATAGTCCGAGATATTAAAAACATATATTTTAGTATTATCCGAAATACTTAGAAATAATTATGAAACGTTTGAGATATATATGCTATCCGTTATAATCTTAACATTATTATATAACAAGTTTTATATGTTCTTTATTTAACTATTTGATCACTTTTACTTATTTGTATACTTATACATTAAATAATGTTAAGTCAAATGAGATTTTAGTACTATATTAAAACAAATAATTTGAGTGAATGGTTAATGAATTTAAACCCCCGAACACGTAGGGAAATTTTGTGTAATTTTTACAATGAAATAATCCTTCAGAAAGTAGGTTACAATAATAATGTTGTTCGTTGTGAGGGTGCATCTAATGCAACGTTGGGTTGCTTAATCATGAAGAGAAACAAAGTTCAACCATTCTTTAGTCCCTACTTTTCCACCATCTTGATTTAAAAGTAATTGATGGAGAGGTTGGGTATTAATGTCACATGATTGGTGTAACAATTTGTCTTTCTCAAGTTTTAGAATCCACACTTCACTTTTTCCCACCTCATCATCAAAACAACTTCGTTAACAATCACTTTCCCTTCTTTCTCACTATTTTTTCCCTTCAAGCAAGGGATTGCATGGCCTCGTATCCTTCTTACATAGTTCTTTCTAACATAACATTGAAATCCAATTTATTGATTCATTTGTGATAACTTTTACAGTAAAATGTGTGACAATTTCTTATAATTGTTTGTTTTTTTTCTCTCTCTCTCAAATTATGATTGATAATTGCATAGCAGGTAAGGGGTTAATTAGTTATTCAATTTTCTCTTTATCCTTTTGTACGATATATACTTGGAGACAGATTATTGATCCTTCCTTTTCTCGTCCTCATCATTTGTGCCATTTCATACCAAAATTTCAGCCAATGCAATTATGTTTGTTAGGTTGAACTCAACTTCAAAGTATGTAACATTTCAAATTAAGGAGTTTGATTTTTTTTAAAAAGAAAATGCAGTTTGGAAGATACATAATAACATACTTTATATTAACCATTTGCATTTGTAATGAATTTTAAAATTTACCACACATTGCATGTGTATTTAATTTTATCACTTTTTTTAATTATTAATTTTCCAACCAACCAATACTAATGCACGTTTTTAAGAAGTTAAATCTAAAATTAAGATTATTCTAATTGTAAATTATCACAAATTTATGTTGTTAAAAATATTGAATTAAAAATATTTATTAAAAGCAAAAAAGTTTGTTCTCTACGTAATTTTAAGATCTATTAAATTTGTTAGTTGCATTACTAGCCCAAGTACCTTATTTAAAATAGAGTATCACTCCCCCTCAAATTCTTGATATTTTCAATTTTAATTATTATATTGTCATATCTTATGTGATTGATCTTATTATTATTTTTTTCACAAGGAATGTACACGCTGAGAATGCAAAAGAGAAAAAGAAAAAGAAAAAAATCTTGTGTAAAAATATATATAGGGACAAAATCTGTTTACAGTATTATTAATATAAAAATGGGTCCTTTAAAATGGGAGGAAAGATGGAAGGAGACGATGGTAACTATACATGTTTGTAATTTTAATCAACACCTTTTTCTTTTTCTTAATACTTTTTTGGTTCCCTTCACAGCATGATTATTATTGGTCTAAGTTTTTTTAATAGGGTCAGATCCAACTCGGATTATTAATTATATAAATTGTTCCACGATATACACCCTAACTCTCAAGTGAATCTATCTAATCATTACTATTATTATTTAATTACACATAAAAGATGAATTAGGTGAAATACGACGATAAAAACATTAGGATGATAACAAGGTTTGTAGCTCCACCATGCAGCAAGGATCGTGAATGAAAGATACATTATTAAATATCTAACTATGGGTTGAGCGCCATGTAAAATAGATTTAAAAAATAAAACATCATCAAAATAATGTCATTTTTAAAAAATTATAATAAAACTATTTTGTGTTGATTTTCTGTGACATACCAAGACGTTGTTTTATATTTAATAGATCAGTAAAACATATGAAAATTAAAAAAGAAAAAGATTACAGTAAAATGTATAAAAGGATTTAATAATAAAATTTAAAATATAATAGTAATAATAAATAAATAATAAAATCTGCAATTAAACCAACTTATTAAGATCCGCAAATTACATACATTTTTCATCACTATTTAAGTAGTAGTTAATATGTTAATTAAATAAAAACATAAATGTTTTTAATTATTAGCTTCTCAATCAATGTCATGATTAAATAAAAATGGATTATTTCTTTGTAAATTAATCTTGTCAATAGTATTATAGTACGAGTGGGTGCACGTAACATAGTCAAAATAAATAAACACAGTGAAAATAAAAAAATAGAGCACGAAATGAAAAACGCAAATCGAACAGTGTAAAATGTACTGAGTTGTTTGTTTATATGTACCGACAACGAAACTTGGTGTGATCTGATAAGCAAATCCAACACAACCCTCATCTAATCTCAGCCCCGAAACTGCATTGCAGTTTCAGATATTTTGTTCGTTTCTCTCTCTCTCTCTCTCTCTCTCTCTCTCTCTGTGTGTCTGTGACATCAATGACCTCACTCTGAACTCTGAAACTGAACCTTATTTTCTCTTCTCTCGTGTCTTAACTGTTTCAGGGCGTCCAAGTTTCTCTCTGTTAGTCAAAATGGTTAATGCAAATGAGAGGGTCGTCGCTGTGATCATGGTTGGAGGACCCACTAAAGGTATTCCGCTCCATTCTCTTTCATTCATTCACAGCACAATTTTGATTCACTCAAGGCCACTTCACCATTTCACAATTCACTAATTTCAATTTCTATTGTTAGTCTCTTCAGTTGAGACCACACACATTGGTTTATCATGTTATATTAAATGTGTGTTTGGCCAAGCTATGACAAAATTGATTTTGAGGTTATGTGATCTATGTTGGATCTTTTCGTTGTAAAGGCAAGTTAGCAGTATACTCAGTTAAAGTTTTGATCCAATCCAAAAGATGCGTGAATTTGTTTCAACTCAGAATTAATTCTAGACCTTGAATCAATTCCTTAATGTGAAACTAAACTTGTGAATATTTACTTAAAATCATGATAACTGGTATTTTATTATGATTTTGGAGAATGATTCGTTTATCTACGCTTGATTATGATTCCATAGTTTTTGTTATTTTTGCATTTGCAGGTACTAGATTCCGGCCATTGTCATTCAACATACCCAAGCCACTTTTTCCACTAGCAGGACAACCAATGGTTCATCATCCAATTTCTGCTTGTAAAAGGGTAAACTATACATAATTGAACACCATTTGAATATTTTTAAACTAATAATAATAATTGCCATATCTTGTATTTATGTATAAACTGCCAAGTACCTAACTGTTATTGTGTCCCAGATTCCTAATTTGGCTCAGATTTATCTGCTTGGTTTCTATGAGGAACGTGAATTTGCCTTATATGTCTCTTCTATCTCAAATGAGCTTAAAGTCCCTGTTAGGTTTGTTGTCTTTTCTTTCTATTAATCTTTTGTAACCTTTAAGATTGGTCACTTATGTCATTTCTGCTGTAATATTAGATACTTGAAGGAAGACAGACCACATGGTTCGGCTGGTGGTCTTTATCACTTTAGAGATTTGATCATGGAAGACGATCCGGTTTTTATCTTTACCTATGGCTTTGTCCATGCTTGATTATATCCTACATGTGTTTTGTGTTCAGAAAGTTTCTCTATGGGGCTTGATTGTAATGTTTTATGCCCTAGTGCTTGTGTTATATGTTTCGATAGTGTTTTTCATGTTTTGTATGGCAGTCACACATCTTCTTGCTGAACTGTGATGTTTGCTGCAGTTTTCCCCTGCCAGATATGCTGGGTAATTTCTGTTCTGAAATAGACTATTTTCTTCTACTTGCAATTTTTTGACGCTGGAGTTCCTTTGCAGAATAGCAACTTTTAGCTTCCTTGATATCTCTTGACTGTTATGTGGCTGTGGCAACAATTAATTGTGCAATTTTGTTTACTTATGCTTACAGATGCTCACAGAAGATATGGTGGGATGGGAACAATACTAGTTGTGAAGGTTGGAGAACACCCACACACCCACACACTGTATTTTTAGCATTATTTTTTGTTGATTAGCATCCAATTAATATTGTTATTCTTCCCCCTTTTTGAAGGTTTCTGCAGAGTCAGCGAGCGAGTTTGGGGAATTAGTAGCTGATCCAACAACTAATGAACTATTGCATTATACAGAGAAACCTGAAACTTTTGTATGTTCATCATGTGCTTATGCCTTGAATTGCTAAACCAAAAATTTGAAAAATTTCCTCTCCTCCCTGCTGTTGTTACTTTCTTACACTACCAGATTACTTGAATGCAGGTAAGTGATCGTATAAACTGTGGAGTGTACATTTTTACACCAGATATCTTTACAGCCATCGAGGGTGTTTCTACACAGCGGAAAGACAGAGGTCAGAAAAATATCTAAGGCTGCTCCATACGGACTATTTTAGAAGAAAAAAAACTTCTCCTTTAATTTCAAAATGTAAAAATTTTCATATTATTTTATTGTTCTTGACATACAGAATTGAAGATAACTGTTGTTTGCTTTCCTATATCTTAACTCACTTTACTTGCAGCTAACCTAAGACGTGTTTCCAGTTTTGAAGCAATGCAACCAGATCCAAGGTTTGTACTTACGAAAAGCCAAGAGATTTAGCATCAACTACAAAAATTCATGCAATGAGTTAGAACTTAAATTGTAGTCAAGGATCCCTGCAGTTTGCTTATTTAATAATCAATCATATATCATTTTTTCGTATTTTCTTATTTTATAAAGTGGATGCATATTACATATATTAAAATTGTAACATTTATTGAGTTTGACAAATAGGTGTTGAATCGCTGATTAATAATATTCAGTTCACTTGGTTAAGCTTGTTATTTGTCACAGAACAGAGGCATTTAAGAACAAGCTTCCTTGACTCCCATATAAGCAAAGTTAAAGTTGGAAATTATACCTAAGAAATATTTCCAATGTGATCCTACCTGAATGAACAAATCAAGTATGACAAGGAATTTTAAATTTTATTATTTCTATCCTAGTTTGATCAGATGGTTTATTGCCTTGAATTTATTTCTGGAAATTTAGTACCTGCTTACATATCTGGTAAAAAATAGTATTTCTGATATGAAGTTATAATGTGCTTGCCTGTTTATCAGGCACAACATTACTGTGCCTTTTGGAACGTGGTTTCTTTGGGTGGACTTTACTTGCAATGCAGAGGGTTCAAAACCTACCAGAAGCAACTTGTTACCCAGGGCAGTTATGCCCAAGTGAGGATTAGTCCACACACCTTGTGGTCTTACCAAAAATGTTGTAAAAAAATAATTAAATTGGGGGTTTAATAATTTTTGTTTGCGTGGAGCCACCTCAGGATACATGCTGCTTTTTCTGCCTCTGAAGTTCTTATTTCAAAGCCATATTTATATTATGTGCAACTTACAAGGTTTATTGTAACATCTGATTCTGAAGAGTTCTTTTGCAGGACTCTTCCAGCAAATTATGTCAGATTGGATCAAGATATCCTCTCACCTCTTGCAGGGAAGAAGCAGTTGTATATTTATGAAACCAATGACTTCTGGGAACAAATCAAAACTCCAGGGTAAGCCTGAGTATATGTTACACATTTTCATCATTTCCTCCATGGCGATTATCATATATATTGACTTAATGCTTGCAGAATGTCCATAAAATGTTCTGGCTTATATCTTGCTCAATTTCGTTACACATCCCCCCATCTATTAGCGAATGGAGATGGTATTAAGAAAGCCCACATCACCGGTGATGTTTTTATTCATCCATCCGCAAAAGTGCATCCATCTGCTAAGGTGAATATTCACCTGTTTTTCCTGATAATTAACTGGAGGCTTTCGTTGTCTTCTCAGTTTCTCTGTTTCAGTTATGGTAGACATGATGATTTTTAAATTTTGTGACAGCTTAAGAATATTATTTATTTGTCCTTCTCATGCATGATATACTTAATTTTCCTATAGGTTTGTTTTCATGTTGTAATTTATGGACGAATTGTATATCTGTGGCACTTGATCTGAGTCAGGAACATAGACTTTTTATTGAATGCACATCATGTAGTCCCCACCCAAATGAAAAAAGAAAAAGAGAAGAAAATCTAGATGACATGAAGAATCCAACTGACATGAAAATTGACTTTTGTAAACATTGTTGAACAGATTGGTCCAAGTGTATCAATATCTGCAAATGCTCGTATAGGAGCGGGTGCACGACTAAAAAGTTGTATCATCCTTGATGATGTAGAGATCAAGGCAAGTGTAGAGTTAATTGGTTTGAATTGCACAAGTGTTTTGGAGCTCAAATCTTTTATATTTCATCTTACAGGAAAATGCTGTTGTTAGTCATGCAATTGTTGGATGGAAATCCTCTATTGGAAGATGGGCACGAGTCCAGGCAAGTTAGACTTTATTTTAATTAAATTATATTGTTCCACCACATAAAAGGCATGCATTGTATATCGTGCAACATATCCATGGCTCTCAAGATTGATCAGAAACAGTTATTATGATGCGTTCGGTCTAGTTAACTAGACAGAAAATATTCACCTGCATGACTAGCTTTTTATGCATCTCGAATCTAATGCATGGTCCTATAACAGCCTTGGAGACTTAAATATCAAATAGTAAAAAAAAAAACCAAATATTTGGCTGAATTTGTCTTCATTTTCAGCAAAGATATATCTAAACTATTACCATTATCAGCATGTGATAATAATATGAATTTAACAATCACGGTCATGAGTTTGGAGGAGTTTATTCATGCCATCTATTCTTCATATCAGGGTCGTTCTCAATGCCCTGTTAATAGAGTGTTTTGGGAGTCATCTTACATGTTGAAAACATGGAAATTATCCTCTCTCCATCCACTTTTACCAATCACATTAGAAAATTCGAGTCCCATTTTATTGTCATTTTAGAAAACTAGTCATTAATTAATCCTTGTACTAGCTTTGATTTTATTCACTTTTTGTTTGCTAAATTGGGAATACTAAATCAGGCTAGTGGAGATTACAATGCAAAGCTTGGGGTAACTATACTTGGTACCGCTCTTAACTTTGTCTACATTTTTATGCTTTGTCTTTTATTTATTTATTACAATGTAAATGAAAAGTTAAATTACTATGAAATTCTTGTTTCCTTGCTTTGATCAGGTGAATCTGTAACAGTTGAGGATGAGGTGGTGGTTTTTAATAGCATTGTTCTGCCACATAAGGCCCTAAATGTGGGTGTTCAAGATGAGATTCTTTTATAGAACTTTCGTGGCTTCCGTTGTTGGCTTTTTATTTTCTTTGTTATTTTATCTGCTGTGACTTGTGTTTAATTTAATATCTAGTTTGTAAACTGATCAAAACAGAGGACATCATCCATTTTCCCACAAATTTTTCTGTTCCCAAATCAATATATTCATTTTGTCACACATTATATGTTGCTATTTTAATGAAGAAATTAAAGTATATCCAATATATATATATATATATATATATATATATATATATATATATATATATATATATATATATATATATATATATATATATATATATATATATATATATATATATATATATATATATATATATATCGAAAGGGTCATATTAGGTTCCTTCCAAATTCTCTTTGGCGGATGTTGATATATGGTGCTAACTAGCTACAAGTTGAGTTTCTAATGATTTAATTTATTCCACTTATTTTTCATTTCAATCTCTCTTTTTTTTTTTTTTTTTTTTTTTATGTAAAAGAGCATTCAATTATACCATAACATACAAATTTTAACTAAGCAATAATTAATAATAGATTGTCCCTTAAGAATTAAATTATTCCTATTTTAGGAGTTATTTGTTGTATGATTCATAAATATATATTAATGGATATATATTTTTACTAATACAATAATATCAATTTTTTTGTCATTACAACACAATAACGTATAATTGATGTTTATAATATAAAAAAATAGTTATATTAAGAGTATAGATAGAGAAACAACTATTATTCCATTTTTGTTCATTTCATTCTCATATCTCTTATGTTAGAGAGCATTCTTTCGTATATTCCAAAATATTCAAATTTTATTTAATCAAATTAGCAATAAAATTCAACAATATATTACTAAATTAGTAAAGAGAATTATAAATACTCACCGTAATTATTTTTGTGCTTCAAATAAATAAACGTTTGCCACCACCATAGTAATCAAATCAAAATGTTATTTTAACGTGTGGATTATTTTCTTTTAATATCGTTATGGCCTTTTTGAGTTGCTTATTATAATACTTAATGAAAACATTGCATCCAAATTGATTATAATCATTTTTCTTATCACTATTCATGGTTGCCAAAACAGCAGAGTTGCACCCAATTAGAAAGTTTCCTGGTATCACAAGCTTTGTTGCTCCTATTTTTATTAATGTCTAGCAAATAAAAAGAAAAAGAAAAATCAAATTTATAATCAATCATTTATTAAAAGTCCAAGTTTAATTAATTATTAAAATAATTGATAAAATTGATATAACAAAAAAAATAAAAATTCCTTTCAATATCTTACAATTTAAGGAAGAACTACACTCTCTTCCAGGAGCTTGACTTTGTTGACTTTGAGGTAATGGGAGATGATTTCACACTAGTCCTAATTTATGTGAATTAAAATTTATTGTTATTTATAATACATTTATTTTTAAGTAAATAAGTTTGCATTGGGTTGTCTATTGACCATTTTGTCTTATCATGCTCGAACAATTTGATGGTTGATCGTACTAATATTCTTAAGTAATTCGCTTAATTAGTCTTGTAGAGTAAATCATGCTCAAATGAATAGCAAAAGTGATTAAGTACAAGAGCGAGTGTGAATTAAATCTTTTTTTATTTTTAAATTTTTTTACAAAGATTCACAAATTTAAAGATGAGAGAATGAAAATTTTATTAACCCATCAAGTAAAGACTTATGAAGCAGACAATATTATAAAGAATCAAATTCTATAGTATGTAAAGGTTAAAAGAAGAAGAAAAACAACAATATTTATATTGTTCACTCTAAACTTAAAACAACGTCCAATTCTTTGCCAAATCTATTTAAAAGTTTTACTAAATTATAATAATTTTACAATAGTAGAATACGTATTTAATAGTTTTCTGGACTCCTTCAATAACAACCATTCCCATTATCACCATTACAATTCCTAGAAATCCCTATCTAGAACACTATAGTACACTCAAAATTACATATTACAAGAAAATGTTTCACCCAAAAAAACAACAATAGTATAAATATGGAAAGAACCTAAGAGAGAAATAAGTTATACTTTCTACACATGCTTGATCACAATTACAAAACCAAGAAAACCTTCAAGAACTTGTGTAAAAAGTGATACAAGTGTTTGATCCAAAATTGTATATCAAATGATTGAGAGAGCAAATTGTTATATAGAGTGTCAGTGACAATTTTAATTGATTAAAACTATCTTTTAATATGTTACTTAACTATAAAATTAATCAATTAAAACTTCATTTTATCATATTAAAATAGAATGACTGTTAAGTAGTAAAAAGTTGATATAATTATACTTTGAATTGTTATGCAATCACTTAATTTATGTTAATTCTAATATATTTTTCTCCTAATATAGGATGAATTCGAGAATACCTTGATACAAGAACAAAGATCATAATTGTGAAGTAATTCAAGAAAAATTGAAAGAAAGAAGAACGCTTAAGCGAATGAATGATGCGAAGTCCGACCCAAATTCTCTTACAAAAAGATAAGATGTGTTTTGAGAAAGGAGACAGTTTTGGAGAAGAAGAGGTGTGACTACTGCTAGGGTTTCGTCTAATCTTCATCAATTATTCATTTCTTCCACATTTAGAGCATTGTAATGACCAACATGAGTGTCTAACTTCATTCTCTTGGGATTGAGTGCACTTCCTTTGAACTCTTTTGTATCATGGTGATATTTTAAGATATTAATCTATGTTTTGATGTTGTTATTCTTATCATTTGTGCTTTGAAATGATTTATTCTTGATGTTTAGGGTATGATTGGAAAATATATCTTGAACCCTAGATCACGGTAAGAATATTTGTTACGTTAATTTCCAGGAATGGAATGAATATATCAATTGCTTAACACCCTAAACCTAATGCTGAAAAATCTCTTAATTGTGTGAGGAATCAACATTTATTAGGTTTTCTTATGAACTTTATGTGTGAGGAATCAACATGGATGATTTGAGTAGGTGACATTAACATTGTTAGGTTTATTGACGTTCTTAATTGACATAGTCATTACAAAAGAGGGATAAGGAAGGAAACCAATCCTAAGTACCTTTAATTGATATTTTCTCAACAATTTACAGTTCTTTGTCATTTAATTTCAATTCAACTCTTATTGCAAAACTCAAGTTGTTTTAATCTACTTAGTAAGCATAAAATTGGGAATTTCCATTGAAACCGTTCCTCGTAGGATCGACTTTTATTTAATCGAAATACTATACTGAGATTGATAATTTTGGTACGCTTGCCAATAATTCAATAAGTATTTTTGGTGCTGTTGCCGGGGAACAGTGTTCTTTGAGAATTCTTAGTTTAGCTTATTAAGTATTTTATTTTTATTTCTGTTTTTTCTTTATTTTTCAGTTTTTGTTTTACTTAATTATTGACTTGTGCTAATCTTTGCTTGAGTTATTCTTTTGATTTATGCATTTAAGAGGACATGTATCTTTAGAGCAGTTAAAATTTAATCCAGAGATTTAAAAAACCGCTCGGAGGAACTAGGGTAGAAGAAGAAGGGAAACTCAAGAACAAGCCATAGGAGAATCTGCCAAGTTTTCTTCTACACTCAATTTACCAGACCCAATTATAGAAGATATGGCAGAAGACAGAGCAAATCTAAATCCAAATCCAAATCCAAATCCAAATCAAAATATAGATTCAAATCCGCCTAGAAGAACTCTCAGAAACTATGTTATGCAGCAAGGTCCGAGACACTTTTCCAGCATTGCCATACCGGATGATCAAACATTGCAGATGAATCCAACTTTCTTAAGCTTGATTAGTGCTCATCAATTCACTAGATTGGATCATGAAGACCCTTATATTTATTTGTCTACATATTATGAGTTGATTGGTACCATGGGATTTAGAGCAGCAAATCTTGAATCTGAATATTTGAGATTATTTATTTTTTCTTTGGCAGGTAGGGCAAAGGAGTGGCTGAAGGCACATCCTAATCAGAGTTTGACTAATTGGAGTAGCGTAGAAGAGAAGTTTCTAAACAAATTTTTTCCACCATCTTGCTGCATCAAAGCAAAATCCGACATCACTTCTTTCAGACAAGGAGCAGATGAATCTTTTTGTGAAGCATGGGAGAAATTTAAATCACTATTGAGAAGATGCCCAAATCATGGATTTGATGACATTGCTCAGTTGAATATTTTCTATACTGGCTTGGGACATGATGCAAAAATGCTATTAGAGGTTGCAGCAGGAGGATCCATGTTGGATGTAGAAATTGAACATGCCACAAGAATTATTGATGCACTAGCTTTTACAGACCAACGAACCCAACATGATAGACACCCAGTTCAAAGAAAGGGAGTACTTGAACTTAGCACCTCAGATGCTATCTTAGCCCAGAATAAAATTTTGACTCAAAAAATTGAAGCATTGAACCAGAAAATAGAGAAGTTACCTCAACAAATACACACAGTACAATCCATTCCTAACCAACAAATGAGTTGTGATGTGTGTGAAGGTGATCATGTAAATGAACAATGCTCTTATCAAGGCAACATTCAACAAGAAGAAGCTAATTATATGGGTGCTCAAGGTAGTAGTCAAGGCAGACAAGGTAATTTTCCTAATCCCAATAATTATCAGAATAATTTTGCACAAGGATGGAGAGGGAATCAAAATCAGAATCAAAATTTTGGGTGGAACCAAGGTGTTAGCTCATCTACTAGACAACCTACATTTCAACAACAGTCATATCAACAACCTCTATATCAACAACAACAACAACATTATCCTTCAATGCTTGACATAATGAGTAAATTGGAGGATACTTTTGAAAAATTCATGCAAAGCACTATGACTAATCAGAAAAATATTGAGGCTTCATTCAGTAATATAGAGACCCAGATAGGCCAACTGACTAAGTAATTATTTGAGCAGCAACAAGGAGGACAATTTTCAGCTAACACACAAACCAACCCCAAGGAGCAGTGCAATTCAATAACTACAAGGAGTGGTAAGATTATAGGAGAAGGGATTAGTGAGAACCTGGCTGTAGAGAAGGAAATCCTAAAAGAAAAAAATACTGAAAAAGAAGAAAAAAATAAAAAAAGTGAGAAAAAGAGGGAGAAAGATGAGAGTCAAATACCGCAACTAAAAGATTTACCATATCCTAGTCATCCTTCTAATAAAGATAAAGAAAGACAATTTTCAAGATTCATGGATATTTTCAAGCATTTACAGATTAATATTCCATTTATGAAAGCTATGGAGCAGATGCCGACTTATGAAAAATTCATGAAAGAGTTGTTAACTAAGAAAAGGAGATTTATTGCAGAAACAGTGGAGCTAGAAGCAGGATGGAGCGTTATAATTCAGAAATCATTGCCTCAAAAGTCCAAGGATCTTGGTAATTTCACTATACCAGTCACAATTGGGACATTACAAGTAGGTAAGACATTACTTGATTTGGGTGCTAGTATAAATCTAATGCCTTTGTCTATGCTTAAAAGAATAGGAGACTTGGAAGTAAAGCCTACAAGAATGACACTACAGTTAGCTGACAGATCTCTAAAATTCCCTTATGGTGTGACGGAGGATGTTTTGGTCAGAGTTGATAAATTTATGTTTCCAGTTGATTTTGTTGTGATGGATATGAAGGAAGACACTGAAGTTCCTCTTATATTGGGAAGACCTTTCATGAAGACAACAAAATTAATTATAGATGTTGACATGAGAAAGTTGAAAATTAGAAGTGGAGATGATGAAGTTAATTTTAATCTGTTTGAAGCTGTACAACAACCGGAAGACAAGAAATATTGCCTCAGAATAGATACTTTGGAGGAATTACCCATCTCAACTGAAAAACAAGATTACAAACCTATTGCACAACCCCAAAGACATCTCAATCTGACTATGAAGGAAGTTGTTCAAAGAGAGGTACTGAAACCTCCTGAAGCAGGTATGATTTATCCAATATCTGACATTCGTAAGGTTATTCGCAATGAAAAGAATAAATTCATTCCTACAAAGACAGTCAAGGGATGGAGAATGCGTATAGATCTCCTTGATCACTCACTTGCATGAGCCCTAAAGCAAATAGGCGTCGAGCTGAAGACGTTAAACAAGCGCTTCTGGGAGGCAACCCAATGTTTTGAATTTTTTTTTTCTTTTTGCAGTTTAAGTTTTTTGTGCATTTTTCTTCCTTAGGTTTTTTCTTTGTAAGATTGCTCCAGGTACACAATGAACTTCTCCTCAAGACTTTGAAATCTTACTTCAATGGCCTAGGGACAATCCAACATTTCTGGGAGGGGGTGAGAAAGTCTGCAGTTGAGGCGGAGACACAAGAAGAAGAAGGAGAATCAACAAGTGAAGAAGAATAAAAGGGAGGCAACAATTTAATTTAAGTTTAAGTTTTTTTTTTGGTGTGTTAAGTTATTTGTTTTGTTAATTTGATGTTTTTAAGTTTATTATTATTATTTTAATTTGTTTTGTTTTGAATATTTGAATTGACACTTAATGTGGTGAATGTTTAAATTGATGTGATTAAATTGCTATCCCATACAATTTGGATTAGAGTCAATTATGAAATTATTATTATTGTCTAATTCAAATCTGGAACTTGAAGAAAATCATTTTGATTACTCCAATAACAAGTGATTTTGGGATGATGAGTATGATAGTGAAAAAGAATTGATGAGGAGAATTAAGAATTAACTGAATTGGAGAAGCTAGCCAAAACCCAGGTGAGTAGAGAACCAAAAACAGATAAATTGAGTGTCAACACTTTGTGATGATAAGCTGGTATTGATTGATTCTTTGATGTGATTGCGTGATAGTAAGACACTTCAATGATAAAGACATTTTTTTTTCTTTGTAGTAGATATAACCCAGAGCCAAATAGTCAACCCTGCATTAATTATAGGACATCCGTTTGAACCCCTTATGAGCCAAAAATAATATTGTTTCTTAAACAGAACCCATGAGCCTAAAAACTATTTATCTACATTCTTATATTTGAGAAAGGAAATGAATGTTTTTATTTTTCATATTATTGGGGATTACTATTGTTGTCCTACGAGTATTATGGGGTTGTTATTCTTAAAAAAAAAAGGTGTAAAGGAAAAGGAAAAGCAAAGCTTAAAAATTGGCAAAACCAAAAAGGATACATGCAAAAGCATGAGAAAAGAAAAAAAAAAGAGAAGTCAAAAGGGGGGAATAATAACTTGTGAGATTATTAACTCACTATCATTGTGTTAGGGACAAAAGTATGAAGTTTGAAACTTGACTTGAGGAAAGGTTAATTAAGAATCATTCATATGAGTTGAATTTCTCAAATACTTTTGTATATCTCAGAAAAACCAATGATTCTTTCTTAGCCCAACCCCATTACAAGCCTCAAAAGACCTTTTGATTTAAGTCTTGCTTAAGAAATGTTGATTGCTTGAAGATGCTTATCAATATTGGATTGTCTAAATAAAGTGATTGAATGAGATAAACACTTACCTGTGAGAATTAGAGATGGTTATATATAACTTTATTTGAGAGATCATGCTTTTCTAAGGATAGTTGAGGACTAATTATTCTTTATTGGTTTCTGTAAGTTGAATGCTTATGTGTTCTATTTTCATTTGGAGTTGTGAGATTCACATCTGAAAATTTTTTATGTTGTGGTTCTGGCAACTCGGTAGGCATGACGTCCTTGTTCTCCTCAAGGACTCCTTGGATAAGGGAGGGCACCTTCGGGGATTCCTCCTTATGGTCGTCCTCCTTTAGTACCGCCAAATATGTTGGCTCCCCTCGCATTACCCCCTTGGCAAGCTGCATCGCAGAGAGTTGCTTGCTAGTACTCCTACTGTCCCCTTCTGTAGTCAGAACCATGCATGGAGAGCGCTTCTCCAATATGCAAACGGTACTAAAGGATGACATCGGTATAGCTATTACCTGTCGTAAGAAATCCATGCCGAATACCACCCTGAAGTCGTCCATGGGCGCTATTGAGAAATCCACGCATCCTTGCCATGTCCCTAGGCGTAGACCCACGTTGCTAGCGATTCCTTCGAGTCGACGAACATTGACATTGACAGTCTTTAGCCACTCGATTTTCTCGGACCAAGATAGTCCTAACCTTGCGACTTCCTCCTTGGTAATGAAATTGTGACTGGCTTCTATGTCTATCCGGCACGTGCCTCGCTTGATGTCGTCGTGCTTCCTGCGTCACCATAACATAGCAGTATCGAAAAGGTAAAGGGAAGCAGTCTTTACCTTGGTAGCCTCGTCTGTGAGACTTATGCCTTCAAAATATTGTTGCATCCTCCATAAGAAGTTGTCAACTTCTTTGACGTCCTTTACTCCATTATAGCCTGTCGGCTTCGAACACTCCACCCTTGGTGTGGGCGTGGGACTGCTAGCCTCCCTCCCCACTAGCAATCGCCTTCTTACAAATGGAGAGATCCTCACACATCCCCTCGATGCTTGCTTGGAGATCTTTCACAAGGTCCTCTAGGTGATCCAAGCGGTCCTCCATAGAGCTTTGTGCAACGAGCCCCTCTTGGACAACACCTTTGATGGACTCGATTTCCTCCAAGACGTGTGTCTCCAACGTTTTGAAGGTAAACCTGACTCTTTCGAGTTTCTCGAACATTTCCCCAACGACTTGGTCAAATGGCGAGACCTTTGCGCGAGCTCGACTTTGGTCTCGATGTTTCTTGTCCTTGGTCCCGGTGGTGTGTTCCCTCCCTCGGGTTTGCTCTTGCTTACACCCGATCTGGACACATCATGTTCTTTCTCTCCTGCCATACTTATACGGTACCGAGGGTTGCTCTGATACCACTTGTCACGCCCTTATTTCTCGAACTTGGTTGTGTGTGACCTTAGCCTCTCATGCGCCCTTCGCAACTAGCTAAGTCAGTCTCACCTTGCTCGGGATCGTGCTTGGTGTGTGCAAGTGCTTTGGCTAGAGAAAGTGAGAAAAATGAATTTGAAGGGAAGATGTTTGTATTACTCAAACTTGAGTACAAGAGAGCTCTCAATGCTTGGATGGTTTGCAAATGAGGGGGCCTCTTCTATTTATAGGCATCACCTCTTCTAAGGAACTCTCTAGATTCTACAAGGGTCTTGGACTTTATAGACCCTTCCACAAAATTCCACATTTATTCACACATGTCCTAGAACTTTCTACACTACTTAAGATGATTCTTGCCCTATCTACAAGTCTTTACAAGGTTCTAGGATGTTCATATCCCTACTACAAGTATCTACATAGTTCTGGAGTGTTCTAGAAGCTGTTAAGTGGTAAAAAGTTGATATAATTATGCCTTAAATTGTTATAAAATCATTTAACTTATGTTAATTCTAATATATTTTTCTCCCAATATAGGATGAATTTGTTAGAAAAGTAGTTTTAGATCAAGAGGGGGGGTGAATTGATCTTTGAAAGTTTTTCGCAAATAACAGATTATCTAATTCAAAAATTAAGTTTAAAGATCTGTTCTTGAATCACAAAGCAATCAATCAAAATAAGCGCAACAACTGAATTTAAAGGAGAGAAAGGTTAAGAAAGATATCACCGGTATTTTATACTGGTTCACCCAATACCAGGGCTACGTCCAGTCTCCAGCCAAATTCCAGCTGGGTTCCACTAGATTAAATGTTTTACAGATTCAACAATCTTACACCTAATCTATCACAAGAACCAAATTCCAGTTCCTGCACTTAACCTCTCCACCAAGAACCAAATTCCAGCTCTTGATAACCTCTACAACCAAATTCCAGCTGTAGAGAAACCAGTGCCCAAATTCCAGGCACCAACACCTAACCTCTCACCAAGAACCGAATTCCAGTTCTTGATAACCTCTACAACCAACTTCCAGCTGCAGAGAAACTTGTGCCCAAATTCCAGGCACAACACAATACAAACGAATGAAAAAGAATTGACAAAGAAGAAACTAGAAAGCTCAAACCAGTTTATCCAAATCTGCAGAGAGTTTCTTCTTCTAAAGAATGCAAGTTGCCTCAAGAAAGATTTTCAAAATAACTTCTAAAAAATTGTTGCGAATCTTTCTTGAAAAGAGTGCTAAGGTTTGCTTGAATGATTTCTCAAGGATGTGTAAAAACTGATGTTCAATGTATATTTAAAAAGTTCAAGGCAAACGGTTTTTAAAGAGTATTTTCAAAACTCCTGCATTAATTAATCTGTTAAAAGTTTGTTTTAATCTGTTGAAATAGTCGTTTCAATCTGTTAAAAGTCCTTTCAATCCATTAATACGTTCTTGATTCTTTAACAGATTTGTTTTAACTGATACGACAACGTTTATATCAATTAAAACACTTTACAAAAAATCTTCTAAGTTGATTTAATCGATTGTTTCGCGATTCAATCGATTGAAATACTGCAAACCTTTCTTGTAAAACTTTTCAAGTTATTTTAACTGATAAAAATAAGTTTTAATCGATTAAAACTCTGTACAAAATTTTTCCAAGTTGTTTTAATCGGTTAAAATGCGTTTTAATCGATTGAAACAGATCTGATCGGTCATAACTGCATTCTGATCGATCATTCTGACCCTTTAAGTGATTTTAATCGATTGAAACGTGTTTTAATCGATTGAAATAAATTCTGATCGCTCATGTTTCAAATTTGTTCGGTCATTGTCGCCGCCGTCCCTTTCCGACGTCCGGAGGACGTCTCGAAACGTTTATGCGAGCGGTCGCGAAAAGATGGTTTAGACTCGCGTTTTTGTTTTAAAAGGTTTTCGAAAAGGGGTTCTTATGGAGTCGCCACCAATGTTTTGACCATAAACATTGGAAAAGGAAAAAATGTTGATTTTAAGAAAAACCGCACTTGGCCATTATAACCAGAGTTGGGTAAGGGAGTTAGTTACGTGTGGGGAAGGTGTTAGCACCCCACAACGCCCCTTTCGGGTTCCCTATGACAGATTAATTCATTTAAATAAAGACTACGAGAAATTACGCGATTACCCTATTTTATTACATAATATTAAATGGCTATCTACATGATTTTATTCTATGTTGCATGTATAAAATGATGAATAAAGCTAAATAAAGCAATAAAAGAGATATTAAAATAGCTATCTACATGATCCTATTCTACATGTCATAATAAAGCTAAATAAAACAATAAAACAATAAATAAAACAATAAAAGAGAAGGGAATTGAAAAGAACCTCCGTAGCAAGCTTTATATTGAGAACCTCGAACCGTGAGGATGCGTTTTGGCAACCCCTCTCTCTACACAGTCTCTCCTCACCAATACAAGATCGACTCTACTAAAAATTTAAAGAAGAATCAAATGCCGGAATATAATTCCTTAACCGATTGTTACCTATTTAAGGCAATCGGAAAGATCATTCGAGAGAGAGAGAGAAGTAGACAAGTGCTCTAAAGTGTTTCGAGCTCTCGGAGTGTCTGTGGTGTGAAAAAGTGGCAAATGAGCCTCCTATTTATAGTTTTTCGTAGCCGGCGCACTTTGGGACGGCCGTCTAGGTTGGGACGGCCGTCCGGACCGGGATGGCCGTCCCAAATGGCAAAATTACATAGAGCGGGACCCCAGGAAGGCCGGGACGGCCGTCCCACTTAAAATGGGTTTGGGACGGCCGTCCCACATACGGGACGCGCGTCCGAACTGTAAAATAGCAGTTGGGACGGCCGTCCCACTTCTGGGACCGTGGTCTCGGCCTGTTTTGTCCAGTTTTCGTGTTCTGGGACCCCGGGAAGCTTTCCTTTCCTTTTTCGGACATAGATTGATGCCGATGTGTGTCCGTTGAAGCTTTATCTTCATATGGGGAGTCTTCTTGGCCTCCAATAAGATGTCGGGCGAGCTTTGTCTTTGTGTAGGAAGTCTCTTTTGGCTTTTATGGTGCGAGTGAGTGAACTCCGTCTTTTGTTGTGGGAGGTCCTTCTCGTTTTGGGAAGCCGGATGAACTCCATCTTCGGGTGAAGTTCCTCTAGCTTTTATTTTGAGAGGCCGGGCAAAATTAGGGGTCTACAGCTGCCCCCCCTTCGCCTGCCTAACTAATTCGTCGGTTTTTAATATGCCGACAAAATTAGTTGGTAGGGGAAGGAGTTAACCCTTTTGCCCGGTTATCCTTCGGATGCTGCTCCTTGTTGATCCTCCGGATGATAAATATTTTGATAGGTACCAACCCCTATCCGGTGTTTTGACGAGTACGAACCCCCTGTCATGGTAGACCCCCTTCGTAAGGCTCGATGAGTACACACCCCCATCTCGGTGTTTTGACGAGTACGAAACCTCTCGTCCGGTAGACCCCCTTCGTAAGGCCCGATGAGTACTCACCCCATCCGGTATGAGTCTGCATTTTGCTGGACTCTAATGGTTTTTACACCCCCACTGGGTGTGAACCTGTATCTTGACAAGGCTCTATTGTGCGAGTCTGCATTTTGACGGACTCTAATGGTTTTTACACCCCCACTGGGTGCGAACCTGCATCTTGACAAGGCTCTATTGTGCGAGTCATCATCTTGACGGACTCTAATGGTTTTTAGACCCCCACTGGGTGCGAACCTGCATCTTGACAAGGCTCTATTGTGCGAGTCTGCATCTTGACAGACTCTAATGGTTTTTACACCCCCATTGGGTGCGAACCTGCATCTTGACAAGGCTCTATTGTGCGAGTCTGCATATTGACGGACTCTAATGGTTTTTACACCCCCACTGGGTGCGAACCTGCATCTTGACAAGGCTCTAGTGTATTTTTTCACCCCACCGGATGTGAACCTGAATCTTGGTAAGGTTCTAGTGTATTTTTTCACCCCACCGGATGTGAACCTGAATCTTGGTAAGGTTCTAGTGTATTTTTTCACCCCACCGGATGTGAACCTGAATCTTGGTAAGGTTCTAGTGTATTTTTTCACCCCACCGGATGTGAACCTGAATCCTGCTAAAGTTCTATTGTCGGCGGCTCACTGTTTTTTATCATGCGCCTATGGGGAGTAATTTGATTTTGACTTTTCTTGTTTTAGTCATCCGGCTTTTACCGGGGAGTTTCTGTTAGTTGCCTCTTTTTAGGCGGGAATCCTCTGGGGATTTTGAATCCTCTTATTGATTGTGCCTCTTGATTAGGCGAAGATCTACTTGGGGATTTTGTTGTGCCTCTTGATTAGGCGGGAATCCACTGGGGATTTGTTGATTTTTTTGATTGCGCCTCTTGATTAGGCGGGTGCTTCAATAGTGGTGAAGGCTTTTTACTTGTTGTTTTTCACCTCTGAACAGGCTGATGTTCTTCTTGAGGATATTTGTTCTTGATAATACCTCTGAGTAGGTAGATGTTTTTTGAAAGCTTTGTGCTTGTATTACCTCTTATAGGTAGATTTCCTGCTTCTTGGGGATATCGGCTCTTTGCTTGTTTCTGAGTAAGCATAGGCATTCTTGGGAGTGAAGGTTTTGTACTTCGCTGGGGATATTCATATTGGGTGCTTAACTCCTTGTGGATTTGTAATTTGTAATTTGCCTTTGTGGTTAGGCTTACTGGGGAGAAAATTTCTTTTTGGTGATCCACCGGGGGGTTGATTTGCCTTCCTGCGGATGGAATTTTCTCATTTTCTTCTTTTATAGATTTTTCTTGATGTGCTCTTCTTGGGGATTTTCTTTCGGTTTTTTCTTGCAGTGGCTTTTGTTAGAGGATGAAAGGCTTTTCTCTTCTTTCTTTTTGTTGCCCCCCAGAGATGTGGGGGATTTTGACTCTGTTTTTTCTTTGATGGACTCCTCGAGGCGGCGACTCTCTAATGAGTGTGCTTGATGATTCATGCGGTGATGTCTTCGAGTCGTGAGGTAATCTTTTTGCTTTGCCTCTGGAGTAGGCAAAGATCCGTTTGGGGATAATTAAGTCTTTCCGTTGGCTTTTCTACTTTGATGACTTCCTTTTTCTTGGATGGAAAGATGCTGATTGCAGCTCCAAGTGATTTATGTTTGATGACTCATGTGGTGTTGATACTGAGTCATGGAGTAATTTTGTGTTGCCTTCGGAGTAGGCAAGGATCCGCTTGGGACTCATCAAGCCTTTCTACTGGCTTTTCTGTTTTTGATGTACCTTCTTTTATTGGTGTAGAAGGTTGATGGTTGGAGCTAGTTTTCTTGGAGCTCCTTATTTTGCTGAAGATAATTTTGATTCCGCCTTTTACTTTCGCGACTTAGTTTTCATCGCGAGCTATTTTGAAATCTGGCTTTTTAGTAAATCATGTGTGCCTTTTATTTTATACACATGGGCTTTTTGATTGCGAAGTGTAAAACAGAAATAACGAGTTTTATTTATTACTGCTTTTTGTTTGGGTACATTCAAGCTTCTCTTTTTTTTTCGGAATACTAAAAAAAATATAGAAAGACTCTTCCTAATCATCCGCCTCTGGACTGAAGTGGGCGGATGGTACTGGTGAAGGGAAGCGGCGAAGTAGGCGACGCTGGAACCTCGCTTGGGTCTGGACCAGGCCTTCTATCCGGCGGTCCGTCCTGTCTTGCCTAACATTCACTCGATCGAACTGCCGGCGTATAGACTCGGAACTCTCCTTCCATATAGGCATGCTCCTCGTCTAAGCGTCGGTATAAGCCGAGAAGTCCGGATCGCGTGATTGCCGCTGGGACTCGAAGTGGTAGGGATATCTTGCGGCGTATTGAAATCGCGCATATCCCACGAAATCGAGATGATAGGGTTTAGGATGAAACCCGATCCTTCTCTGCCGAGGATACTCATGTTCGTCAGCACTCCTCCGTTGATAGGCTCGGTCGAAGTTCGACTGGGATATCTTCTCCGTCTCGTGCATCCCCGTATTCAAGCAAGAGGGGTAAGGAAGGGAGCCACCATGATTGCTCCCGCTGGTCCTCGAGTACCGCATTCCTTTGCAGCTTTCGAGAATGCGTATCCCGGGTTGCATCGGTGTCCCCGATGCATGCAGTAAATTATAAAAAGATCAGCCAGCCGTGACCTTCCCTTGACTCTCTTTCCGCCGTGAATGGTCCCAGCAAGTAACTTGTGGCATATGCGAAGAGGGGGATTGAAGGCTGCACCCTTCGGATGAGATGGGAGATTGATAGCTCCAGTAATGTCCTTCCACATACCGGTGGTGGTGAGAACAAGTGGGTTTCTCCGGATATGCGGACCGATATTCCGGTGTTCTCGTATCGGCTCGCTGGCAGTAATCCCATGATGACATTGAAGTCATCCAAGGCGGTGGTCCGATAGGCTCCATCCATCCAAGAGGAGACAGACTTGTGTTGGTGGCACCCCAGGAGTGGCGGATGGCATTTCCATCATGTTGACAGAGGCGAGAAACTCTATTGTAGCGGTGCGATGGATCCGAGTGGGCGGCTCGCGAAGTAGGAAGTCCCATCCTATGTTGTGGATGAACCTCCTAACGTCTTGTTCCCAGCCGAATGTAGCTAGGATCCCGAAGTCTAGTCGCAGCATCGGATACCAGGCAAATTGCTGGATATTTGCCAGTCTTTGTTGGTGTGCTTTTGCCATCATCATACTGGTGGCAGGAGCTCTTCTAGCAGCAGTCCTAGTGCGTTTTCTTCTGGACGAGGCTTCTCCGTGTTCCATTGTGAGCTCTATTCTCTTAGAAATGCTAGAAATGTATGGAGGAGGAGGAAAGGCAAGATAGGAAGCTTGGAATGAGGTATTAGAGCCAAAATCCGCGTCCCACATATATAGGCCGCGTATGGGAGTTTGGGACGGCCGTCCCAAATGGCAAAAATGGTCATGCTGGGACCCCCTCATGGGACGTGCGTCCCAAACGAAAAATGGCACCTGGGACGGCCGTCTGGACTTTGGGACGGCTGTCCCAAGCTTCTTAAGTGGGTTTTTGATTTTTTTGAGTTAATTTTCGTGTTTTTTGATGAAATTGAAGATAGGATTCCCTTCATTTATGTTTTAATGCATGTAATGCTTCATGATATGCATCCTATGATCTATTTCGTTTAATATTTCGAAAGTTTTAACTGATGTGCTTTGTCTTTGGGCGCATTCTTGGTGTTGTGCCTTAACATCGTCCTGTTTCTTGGATAACAAGCTTAGCTGTACTGATTTACCGTCTTGGAATTTCCTTTGCTATGGTCGAAGAGTGATCTTCCGTTCGTAGAGCAACTGCCATGTCAATGCCCTCCTTCCTTTCCTTAGGGATTTCAACCTTCCTATTGATCACTATGTTATCACATTCCCCTTTATTACTTAAATGCTTTAGTGAAATGGTCAAGAGAAGAGAAGGAAAAGGATTTATTGCAAAGGTTTGTGTTTTAGAGTGATATTTTTGTAATGAAGGTTTTTGTAAGAATGGTCGGCCAGGGTTGGTTCGGTGTTTAGGCTAGTTTAGACAAAACGTCTTGCTCTTATAACGTGGCGTCGTTGTTTACCGATTTATGGCGCTTTTTTGTGGTTGACTAACTTCCCTAGGCCGCCCTTTCGTGTTTTCAGCCTAGGATGTTGTGCTTATGTCCCGATTTTTGTCTAGGTTTCCTTTTTGTATTTATTTATTTATTTATTTTTTGGGAATACCTAGCGGACTTTTAATAACCCTAACTTTTGCCCAGGCTACCCTTTATTATTGTTCGGGTCTCATGCCGAGTTTACCCTAATTTTTGCGCAGCCCCTTTGTGGGTTTCCTGCACGGTATTTTGCCCTTTTATTTTCTTGTCTTGGTCTTTGACCTTGACGGGCTTTCTTTTTTGTATGCGTATATATTTTTTGCACAACATTTGTCAAAACTTGATTTTATCAAGATGAATTTTATATGTGTTTCTAGTTAATCAATTTATTTTGACTTTGCTTTGCGGCGCTTTACTTATTTGGACGCATTTGGAACAAAACATTTATCTATACTTTGTTTATTAAAATGGGGTATAGATACATTTAGCAAGAAAAGAAGCAGATAGTAAGAATAGCATTTTTTTGTAATTTCAGTGGAAATGTGTGCCCTAAAGATGCTCTGGGACGGGCAAACCCCGAGGAGTGATCTCTAATAGTCATTAGATTTACATCCCTTAGAATCGAAGATCGGACACTTAATGACTAACGCTACCCTTTGCGCTAGTACCCCTCCTTTTCTGAATACCATCTTCGAGGGGTAAAACTTCCCCGTTCTTCGTATGGTTTGATCTTTTGTAGGGTCATACCCTAATCCATACCTTAACGGATTATCTTTGAAATCTGGTGGCTCTCTTATTCCTTGAGCGTTCTTTCCAAGCCCCTGTCCTGGGCGATATCCATATCTTTTCATCATCTGGGCCACCTTCATGCTACTAGGGAGTCTTTCGATATTGGCAATTTCGAGTGCTTGAAAAGATGTTTCAAGAGCCTCTTCAGCCGCATCCACATATGGTTGGACAGACGGTTTGCTTATTAGAAAGTCTTCTTCAGCTTGAACTGTGACTAGTTTAGCATTTGTCACAAACTTGACTTTCTGGTGGAGCGTCGAAGGTATTGCCTTAGCGCTATGAATCCAAGGTCTACCAAGGAGACAACTGTAAGCTGGCGTGATATCCATCACGTGGAAGTCTATGTTGAAAATAGTAGGTCCGATTTGGATTGGTAGACTAATCTCTCCTACTACTTCACGTCTTGATCCGTCAAAGGCTCGAACTATTGTATTACTCGGGCGCATGTGGGCTCCTTGCATTGTTATCTTGTCGAGTGTGTTTTTAGGCATGACATTTAAGGATGACCCATTATCCACAAGAACTTTGGAAATGAGATATTCCTTGCATTTAACAGAGATATGCAAGGGCTTGTTGTGATCGGACCCTTCTAAAGGGAGTTCTTCATTGGTGAAGGTCAGGTGGTCATTGGCTGTAATATTACCAATGATTCCTTCAAACTTTTCTTGGGATATTGCATGCGGAACAAATGATTCATTCAACACCTTTAACAGTGCGTTTCGATGCGGTTCCGAACTCATGATGAGTGATAACAAGGTTATCTTTGCTGGAGTACGATTGAGTTGATCAATAATAGAGTATTCACTTTGTCTTATGTACTGGAGTAGCTCATTTGTCTCCTCCTTGGATTCCTTTTCTTCTTCGGCTTTATTTTTCATTTTATCTTTAGGAATATTATCTTGTAATTCCTTGAGGGAATATATTCTTCCGCTTCTTGTCATGCCCCCAATACCGGCTATGTTGGAGATGTCTTGATTGACCGTCGATTCTTCTGAGTATCTCCAGGGTACAGCTTTATTTGATGAATAAGGGAAAGGACGAGGTACAAATAAACGTAAAGGCATTATTGTTTCTTCCCTTTTATCGATTGGAATGATTAACGATGCTTGTTTGTTATCGTCTTCGGATTTATTGACCGTCGTAGAGATTTTGATGACGAAAGGCTTCTTTTCCATTTTTCTGATTCGTGGAAAGCACATCAGCTTAATCCTTTCTTTTTATTATCTTTATTTATTAAAATGAGGAGGGATATGTGAATGTATGCAATTTATGAATGCAATAGACAATTTAAGGGAAAAAAATCTTTTTATTAGAAAGTGTAAATCCTTCTATACAATGCTTTGAAGCAAATGTCGACAAAAACGGAAAAGCTTGAAGAATCCTATAGGTAAATTAGGCTTTCTTCGTAATTCATCCTCACTGTTCTCACATGGTTTCGAGTATCTTGATTTGCTCATGTACCGCCTGACTCATATCTTCACTATATCGACAAGCCACTCTCATCTTTTCTCCTAGATGAACGATCAAAGCATGCTCGCTGGTCGACCTCTCTCTTACTTGGTCTCTTTCACGAAGTAGTTGACCGTATTGAGCTAATCCATCTTTTTCTTTTTCACGTAGCTCCTCCAGGTCTTCTCTGTATTTTTCAACGGTTTCCCACCACTTTTGTGCTTCCGACCGAGTATTCGCTAGATCATCATGTATTTGCTTGATCGTTTTTGCCTCGTTCGCAAGCGTATTCTCAAGATGTGCTATTTCATCGCTCATGTCCCGAATAGGCTATCTTGCTCAAGCCTCGGCATCTTCAATGCTTGTCTAGCTTCTTCTTGGTAGTCAGCATAATCATTCTTGAGAAGCTCTATCTCATGGTCCTTCTTTTTGCATTGCCTTTTTAGACCATCTATTATAAGGGCTGATTCTTGCTCTTTTCCTTCGAAGGCTCTTAGCCGAGCTTCCATGACTTCAACCTTTTTATGTAATGCATTGACTTGTAATTGCAGCTCTTCATTCACTAAAGTTGTAGTGATTGTAACGTATGGTTGGGGTATCCCTCTATTTTTCCTCCATTCCTCGTACTCGCGGGATGTAGATACTCGAGTCTTTCCAAGTTCTTTGTCCCCCATGTAGACTGGTCTTTCCCATGCTTTCCGGACAACAGATACTTCTTCAAAGCTATGGGAATAGTGGCATAGACTCAGTCCTCCGAGCTCTTCTTGGGTTGGCGCAATCCGGGTTCTCATAAGTTGTCTCATAGCCATTTTAGGAGAGTAGGTTATACAACCTCTCGAGACCTAGAAGTGGTATGCTCGGGTAATCTCCGCATCGTACCGAATATAACCGGTCTGAACCAAGGACAAACCCAAGATACATGCTCTATGCTCCAGTTTTCTAACTCGGCTTTCCACTCTAAAGCTTGACGATGTTGAAGAGGGATTCTTGAGAAACTTCTTAAAGGGTCGTGAAATACACCCATGTGGCTTGAGGCGTAAAAGTGAGTAACACCCCATACATATAGCAATGAAGTACAACATCCGAGTGTTTTTCCCTGTCTCTGTCGGCAAAATTCTACAGTAAAGCGTGGTATCGCAAGGATTGCGGGTATAGGACTCTGTGAATATACATCCAAGTGCAAAGAATGCGTCCATTGCAAGCATGATCCACGATGTTCACATGGAATGGGAATAATATGATTCCGAACATTGCTAATGCTAGAGTCTTGTTGAATGTAGACCAGTCCTTCTTTTCAGCCTAAAGAGACTAAGTGGTCTTCTATTATAGCCATTTTCCAACCTCTCGATATTCCCTTTTCCCTCTAGGGTGGATTGATGAGGAGGCAGTCGTATAATAGTAGCAACCTTATTCGCGGCCGTATATTCTCCTCGAGCGAGACATAAACCCCAACCGACCGAGGCCATCTAACCATGAGTTCGTATTCTTCTAAGGTTGGTACCAAATCAAACTGCGAGAATTCGAAGCAGTGTAAATCGGGACTCCGAAGTGGACCAATGCTCTAACAAATATTGGATCAATGCCGATTTTCGGAGGTCAAGAATTCTTCCGTAAGACTTCTCAAAGTTAACATAGACCTCCAGCGGCATATATGTACACAAATGCCTTAACTTCTCCACACGGCATAGAAGGATTCCCACTTTCTTTAACTCGTCTATTACCGGATCCCTCCATTGTCCGACGTAAATGAAAATGCATGATATGAGGATGAGCTTTTGTAAATGCGTGTATGCAAGTGTTTGTTTTTCTAAGTATTATCATGTTTTGTTCCTAATATGATTCATGGTAGTACTTGGGTTTTTCTCGAAAAGAAAACTTATCTATATGAATATTTATGGATTTTGATGAAGAGAGTCCTATTTTCTTCCTTTTTTATTTTTGATGAAGAAAAGGTGATGAGACTTTTATTAATAATTTTTTTTTATTTTATAATAAAGGTATTTTTATGATTTTAACTTGTTTTTTCATTTTTTTGTTGTTGTATGATTACCCTATGCTAATGCATCAATACAAGTGCAAGCAAACGTATGTACACACAATTCATACATCCACGAGCAGAGCCACGCTTATTTAATCACGAGGTAGGGTTTTCCCGCGTAAACGTGCTTGGTTTAGGTGGTTCTAACTGTTCTCACCAGGCCAAAGGTCCCCAAGGTGCCCCCATTATAGGGACCTCTCAATCTCTCAATCCTCGGGTCATGCACGGAACTCCATGGCGACACCCTTAGATCAAAAGAAGAGAGTTATCACCTTGAGTTGGTGGTTTTCCGACAACGGTAGTAGCCCCGTGTGCCAACTAACCGATCGTATCTCGCCACCCACTCCCTATAGATATTCACTCTTGCCCCTGGTATAGAGGGACTGTTGTGTGCAAGGGTTTTTGTGTGCAATTTATATTTCAAACAATTGCGTAAATAATCATACAACAGCTTATTTAAAGCCATACAATAAAAACATACAGTAAGGGTAAAGGCGTAATTTCAAATCTTTACTTAGTTTGAATTTATCTCGTCACTAAATGGGATCAACTCTCTAGCTTCCCCAGTGGAGTCGCCATCTGTCGCCGCCGTCCCTTTCCGACGTCCGGAGGACGTCTCGAAACGTTTATGCGAGCGGTCGCGAAAAGATGGTTTAGACTCGCGTTTTTGTTTTAAAAGGTTTTCGAAAAGGGGTTCTTATGGAGTCGCCACCAATGTTTTGACCATAAACATTGGAAAAGGAAAAAATGTTGATTTTAAGAAAAACCGCACTTGGCCATTATAACCAGAGTTGGGTAAGGGAGTTAGTTACGTGTGGGGAAGGTGTTAGCACCCCACAACGCCCCTTTCGGGTTCCCTATGACAGATTAATTCATTTAAATAAAGACTACGAGAAATTATGCGATTACCCTATTTTATTACATAATATTAAATGGCTATCTACATGATTTTATTCTATGTTGCATGTATAAAATGATGAATAAAGCTAAATAAAGCAATAAAAGAGATATTAAAATAGCTATCTACATGATCCTATTCTACATGTCATAATAAAGCTAAATAAAACAATAAAACAATAAATAAAACAATAAAAGAGAAGGGAATTGAAAAGAACCTCCGTAGCAAGCTTTATATTGAGAACCTCGAACCGTGAGGATGCGTTTTGGCAACCCCTCTCTCTACACAGTCTCTCCTCACCAATACAAGATCGACTCCACTAAAAATTTAAAGAAGAATCAAATGCCGGAATATAATTCCTTAACCGATTGTTACCTATTTAAGGCAATCGGAAAGATCATTCGAGAGAGGGAGAGAAGTAGACAAGTGCTCTAAAGTGTTTCAGAGCTCTCTGGAGTGTCTGTGGTGTGAAAAAGTGGCAAATGAGCCTCCTATTTATAGTTTTTCGCAGCTGGCGCACTTTGGGACGGCCGTCTGGGTTGGGACGGCCGTCTGGACTGGGATGGCCGTCCCAAATGGCAAAATTACACAGAGCGGGACCCCCAGGAAGGCCGGGACGGCCGTCCCACTTAAAATGGGTTTGGGACGGCCGTCCCACATACGGGACGCGCGTCCCAACTGTAAAATAGCAGTTGGGACGGCCGTCCCACTTCTGGGACCGTGGTCTCGGCCTGTTTTGTCCAGTTTTCGTGTTCTGGGACCCCGGGAAGCTTTCCTTTCCTTTTTCGGACATAGATTGATGCCGATGTGTGTCCGTTGAAGCTTTATCTTCATATGGGGAGTCTTCTTGGCCTCCAATAAGATGTCGGGCGAGCTTTGTCTTTGTGTAGGAAGTCTCTTTTGGCTTTTATTGTGCGAGTGAGTGAACTCCGTCTTTTGTTGTGGGAGGTCCTTCTCGTTTTGGGAAGCCGGATGAACTCCATCTTCGGGTGAAGTTCCTCTAGCTTTTATTTTGAGAGGCCGGGCAAAATTAGGGGTCTACAGTCATAATGGGTTTTAATCGATTAAAAGCAATTTGTATCGATTAAAATACTGTAAAAACACTTCTTTGAACATTCTAAGTGATTTTAATCGGTTCTTTCAAAACTATATCAGTTAAAAACATTATTAAGAAAGCTTTTGTCAAAATGATTTGTTTTTAATTGTTTAAAACGATTTTAGAGGCATTTTGCAAAATCATTTAAGTGAAGAAACTTCATGCAGCAGAAAAGATAAAGTGGTTTTACCTAAGCATTCTGTTAGACACACTAATCCTCTAACTCTTTTATCTGAGTGACTTGTTGACCACTGCAAAATAGTCTTTTGACTTCATCTTTGACTTCATCAAATCAATGAGATCTTTGCCAATGTATTTCAATAAGATCTTCATCACTTTCAGTCTCCCCCTATTTGATGAAGACAAACACCATTTTGAAAAAAAAAACTCTGCAAGAGAAGTCACTTGAAAATACAGATTAGTGAGAAATTAAAAACTGTATTGATGTCCTATTTCTCCCCCTAAAACTTATTTCTCCCCCTAAAATGATGCTTCCTTAATGTGAGAGTTATTTCTCTAAATTGATCCTAAAGTAAAGCAACTATTTCTCCCCCTTTTGACTTCATCAAAAACAGGGAATAGAAGAGAAATAAAGGTTTTCAACAGTTTGAGTTTTTGAAAATAAAAAGAAATCAATACTTTACTCATGTAAAGATCAATTAAAGTTGATTCAAACTTATCTTCATTAACACGTTTGTAATGAATACAATTAACACGTGTAAAGATAAGGGAATCACGCTTTAGTAGCATGTTACAGGAACAACCATTAACTAAAGCCTTTAATTTTTCTTTCCAGAATAAAAATCGATTAAAACATTTAAGAATTTGAAAACATGAAATTTTAGTGCAATTAATCGATTATTTCGACTTTTAATCGATTAAAACATTAATGAAAAATGTTATATAAATTCATTTAATCGATTTAAAAGATGTTTTTATTGATTAAAACATTCAGATTTGAAAACTATGACATATCTGATGCGAATTTCTTATATCTAATTTAGTGGATATGTTGTGAACTGATTATCTAGAAAGGTGTTTAGCAACAATATAAACTATATTGATTATCTTTTCACTAATAGATCCAACAATATCAATTAAAATTCTCAGGGATCTATGATCTAATTCTATCTATGTTAGTTTTATCCAAATTAAAACCTATATTATATCAGTCAAAGTTAAAGCAAATGTGCCTGGTATATAACCAGTAATATTACAGACCCAGAAAAATAAGCATAAAAAAGCAATAAGATATAAGAGATAAGGTAAGAAGGGATCCTTTTTATCCATACTTCCCTGATTATTTGTGTCAGATATCAAAATTCATGACTCAGTCATTTGATCCCTACCAACTTTAAAAGGCCATAGGCTTCACTTTTTGCTGAAACCAATTTTGCTTTATCAATCATTGAGACACCAACAGCTATTTTTCCTTTTATGAACCCTGCAGTTATCACCATCCAAGCAAATAACTATATTCTTAATGTAGTATGAAGGAAAATGATAGCGTGTTATTCTTCCCTTCAAATGGATCAGTCATCATCATCTCTGAGGAATGAATTTTCTTCAACTTTAGTGGTATCATATACTGGAACACATGCATACAAAACAGAACTAGTGATGACAGCAATCCAGGACTTCCCGGTCAATAACCATATCCATACTTATTTCATACATCACTATTATCATGGGCATCAAAAAGCATCGTATTCGTCATGAAATTTGCCTTCATTGAGGGAAGACAGTTATGTTGGTTCCAAACATCTGAAATTCCTTTAGAATCACTGAAAGATCCTCTTGTTGGTTTGTTGTTAAGGATGCCAGATTATCAGTATAAAATTGATCCCTGTACTGACCATAAAACACACATTCCCTATGGCACTTTTAGCTTTTCATTTAATTCTTGAATTGCTGTCTCAGATTGGTTTCCTTACAGTGACACCTCGTGACTTTGATGATTAAAACGAATTATCAAAGTTGCACAACTCCAATGAATTTCACTAAGAGTCTTGAACTAATGCATGCCCAAAATTATTCCAAATATATTGCTAGGTAATATCCAGAATTCTAATGTAAACGTGTGCCCAAGTTATCTGTTCATACTTCCTAGTAATCAACAACTTATTATCAGAAGAAAATATTTGTTCAGCATTCGCTTTCCAATCATGAAAAATTTGTGCCTTTGAAAGGAAATTGGATGTTCCATAACAAACTACGAAACTCATTTATGATTATCTGACTGCTATTCATGAGACCAAATACAGAGGCACAAGTTACAGGTTAGTGGGTGTATGAGTTAATTTGTTCTTGGGAATCAGTTTGACTCGGTCAAAGAAATCTTAAAGAATTATTGCAGATTTTGATTATCATAGAACCTGAGTTTTTGATTTGAATTCGCTTACCAAACTTCAATTGGATGTTATAAAAATGATTTTCAGGAACAAATTAATTAAACAACAAATTATCCTATTAATTTGATCTTTAATATTCGTTTTGAAAATGCAATAGTAAAATGATCGATTAATACTTGAAAGAATCGATTGTTTCTGTACTGGAAGAGATTTAGAAGATGATACCAGAATTTAAATCAATTAAAACGAAAATGAATCGATTAAATTTGATACCTTAGTGATTTTAGTTGATATAAATTCATTCTAATCGATTAAAACAGCTAAACTCAAATCATGAGAACATTTTAATCGATTAATTCGATATTTCAATCGATTAAAATGGTACTGACAGATATTCTGATTCCTCTATAAGTTATTTTAATCGATTAATATTGCTTTATATTAATTAAAACAATCAGTTTAAGTAATCAGAACATGATTCGTAGCTCTGAACTCCAAGGGATTCCCAGACTTTGTTCCTGCAAAACAAGTTAAGAATTTTTCTGGTACCCTTTATGGTTACTGGGTCCTGATCAGGTTATTTGAAATGAATTAATTTTTGGAACCCACTTCATTCTACCTTTAGGTACGACATATTTCTTAATTCTGCAAAATTTAACAGAGTGCCCCTTTTTCATACAGTAAAAGCATTTAATAAACGGAGACGAAACTGATTTACTATATGCAAAATAATTTTTAAATGCTCTGGTTTTCTTTCCAATAGATGGTGTAAAACCTATGCCACCACGTTCAATAACTAATTTCTGGGAATTAAGTATCCTATCAAGATTAGTCTTTCCTTGTGCTAATTTAGATGCAGCTTTTACTAAGTATGATACTTGTTTTTGTAACTCGTGACAGCTTTTGCAATCAACATTACACATGCAATCGAAATATTTTCTAATTCTAAATTTTCATTCTTGGTTTCTTCATCAACTATTTTCTTTTCAAGAATGATGATCTTGTTTTCTAATAACCTATTCATGCTTTTCAATTTTTTGTTTTCAGTTTCTAATTTCTTTGCTACTGTATGTATTTCGAAGAAAGCATCTTGTAATGAGCTATAATTCATAGATTCGAACTTACACTGGTGTTTGGTGATTCCGAGTTGACCATTAAGCATATCTCTGATGCTTCTTCATAGGTCTTTTCAAGGATCTTCCACATTTGTGCAGCAGTTTGACAATGTGCAATCCTAAAAAAATCATTTCTGTTAAGAGTGGATAAGATGATATTTTTGGCAATACAATAATCTTGGATTCTGTTAACCATATCAGTTTCTTGTTCAATGACATTCCAAACATTTATACTAACAGATTCAATAAAGATCTTCATCCTCATTTTCCAAAATAGATAATCTGTTCCACAAAATAGTGGAGGTCTATCAATACAAGCTCCCTCAAAAAATTTGTTTCCAGCCATTGATCGAAGAACTTGAATAACTTTCAAGCACCTCGCTCTGATGCCAATTGTTAGAAAAGTAGTTTTAGATCAAGAGGGGGGGTGAATTGATCTTTGAAAGTTTTTCGCAAATAACAGATTATCTAATTCGAAAATTAAGTTTAAAGATCTGTTCTTGAATCACAAAGCAATCAATCAAAATAAGCGCAGCAACTGAATTTAAAGGAGAGAAAGGTTAAGAAAGATATCACCGGTATTTTATACTGGTTCACCCAATACCAGGGCTACGTCCAGTCTCCAGCCAAATTCCAGCTGGGTTCCACTAGATTAAATGTTTTACAGATTCAACAATCTTACACCTAATCTATCACAAGAACCAAATTCCAGCTCCTGCACTTAACCTCTCCACCAAGAACCAAATTCCAGCTCTTGATAACCTCTACAACCAAATTCCAGGCACCAACACCTAACCTCTCACCAAGAACCAAATTCCAGTTCTTGATAACCTCTACAACCAACTTCCAGTTGCAGAGAAACTTGTGCCCAAATTCCAGGCACAACACAATACAAAAGAATGAAAAATAATTGACAAAGAAGAAACTAGAAAGCTCAAACCAGTTTATCCAAATCTGCAGAGAGTTTTTTCTTCTAAAGAATGCAAGTTGCCTCAAGAAAGATTTTCAAAAGAACTTCTAAAAAATTGTTGCGAATCTTTCTTGAAAAGAGTGCTAAGGTTTGCTTGAATGATTGCTCAAGGATGTGTAAAAACTGATGTTCAATGTATATTTAAAAAGTTCAAGCCAAACTGTTTTTAAAGAGTATTTTCAAAACTCCTGCATTAATTAATCTGTTAAAAGTTTGTTTTAATCTGTTGAAATAGCCGTTTCAATCTGTTAAAAGTCCTTTCAATCCATTAATACGTTCTTGATTCTTTAACAGATTTGTTTTAACTGATACGACAACGTTTATATCAATTAAAACACTTTACAAAAAATCTTCTAAGTTGATTTAATCGATTGTTTCGCGATTCAATCGATTGAAATACTGCAAACCTTTCTTGTAAAACTTTTCAAGTTATTTTAACTGATAAAAATAAGTTTTAATCGATTAAAACTCTGTACCAAAATTTTCCAAGTTGTTTTAATAGGTTGAAATGCGTTTTAATTGATTGAAACATATCTGATCGGTCATAATTCAATTCTGATCGATCATAACCAACTCTGATCGGTCATAACTGCATTTTGATCGATCATTCTGACCCTTTAAGTGATTTTAATCGATTGAAACATGTTTTAATCGATTGAAATAAAATTTGATCGCTCATGTTTCAAATTTGTTCGGTCATAATGGGTTCTAAAAGGTTTTAATCGATTAAAAGCAATTTGTATCGATTAAAATACTGTAAAAACACTTCTTTGAACATTCTAAGTGATTTTAATCGGTTCTTTCAAAACTATATCAGTTAAAAACATTATTAAGAAAGCTTTTGTCAAAATGCTTTGTTTTTAATTGTTTAAAACGATTTTAGAGGCATTTTGCAAAATCATTTAAGTGAAGAAACTTCATGCAGCAGAAAAGATAAAGTGGTTTTACCTAAGCATTCTGTTAGACACACTAATCCTCTAACTCTTTTATCTGAGTGACTTGTTGACCACTGCAAAGTAGTCTTTTGACTTCATCTTTGACTTCATCAAATCAATGAGATCTTTGCCAATGTATTTCAATAAGATCTTCATCACTTTGAGAATTCGAGAATACCTTGATACAAGAGTAAGGAGCATAATTGTCAGCATAATTAGAGAAAAATTGAAAGAAAGAAGAATGCTTAAGCGAATGAATGATGCGAGGCCCAACCTAAATTCTCTTATAAAAATATAAGATGTGTTTTGAGAAAAGGAGACAGTCTTGGAGAGGAGGAGGCACGACTACTGTTAGGGTTTTGTCTAATCTTCATCAATTCTTCACTTCTTCATCAATGAGAGCATTGTAATGGCCAACATGAGTGGCTAACTTCATTCTCTTGGGATTGAGTGCACTTCCTTTGAACTCTTTTGTATCATAGTGATATTTTGAGATATTAATCTATGCTTTGATGTTGTTATTCTTATCCTTTATGCTTTGGAATGATTTATTTTTTATTATTTGAGGTATGATTGGAAAATATATCTTGAACTCTAGATTACGGTAAGAATATTTGTTACGTTAATTGTCAGGAATGGAATGAATGTATCAATTGCTTAACACCCTAAACCTAATGCTGGAAAATCTCTTAATTGTGTGAGGAATCAACATTTATTAGGTTTTCTTATGAATTTCATGTGTGAGGAATTAACATAGATGATTTGAGTAGGTGACATCAATATTATTAGGTTAATTGACGTTCTTAATTGACATAGCCATTACAAAAGAGGGATAAGGAAGGAAGTCAATCCTAAGTACCTTTAATTGATATTTTCTCAACAATTTACAGTTCTTTGTCATTTAATTTCAATTCAACTCTTATTGCAAAACTCAATCTGTTTTAATCCACTTAGTAAGCATAATTGAGAATTTCCATTGAAACCGTTCCTCATGGGATCGACTCTTATTTAATCGAAATACTATACTGCGATTGATAATTTTGGTACGCTTGCCAATAATTCAACAAGTATTTCTGGCGCCGTTTCCGGGGAATGGTGTTCTTTGAGAATTCTTTGTTTAGCTTATTGAGTATTTTATTTTTATTTTTATTTCTATTTTCGTTTTATTTTTCAGTTTTAGTTTTTTTTTTAAATTATTGTCTTGTGCTAATCTTTGCTTGAGTTACTCTTTTGATTTATGCGTTTAAGAGGACATGTATCTTTAGAGCAGTTAGAATTTAATCTAGAGATTGAAAAAACAGCTCGGAGGAACCGTGGTAGAAGAAGAAGGGAAACTCAAGAACAAGCCACAAGAGAATCTACTAATTCTCCTTCCACACTTGATTTACCAGACCCAATTATAGAAGATATGACGGAAGAAGGAGCAAATCTGAATCCGAATCCAGATCCCAATATAAATCAAAATCAAAACCCAAATGCAAATCCACCTAGAAGAACTCTTAGAAATTGTGCTATGCAGCAAGGTCCAAGACACTTTTCCAGTATTACCATACCAGACGATCAAACATTGCAGATGAATCTAGCTTTCTTAAGCTTTATTAGTGCTCATCAATTCAATGGATTGGACCATGAAGACCCTTATATTCATTTGTCTACTTTTTATGAGTTGATTGGTACCATGAGATTTAGAGCAGCAAATATTGAATCTACATATTTGAGATTATTTCCTTTTTCTTTGGCAGGTAGGGCAAAGGAGTAGCTGAAAGCACATCCTAATCAGAGTCTGACTAATTCGAGTAGTGTAGAAAAGAAGTTTCTGAATAGATTTTTCCCACCATCCTGTTACATCAAAGCAAAATCTGACATCACTTTTTTCAGATAAGGAGCAGATGAACAATTTTGTGAAGAATGGGAGAAATTTAAATCACTGTTGAGAAGTTGTCCAAATCATGGATTTGATGACGTTTCTCAGTTGAATATTTTCTATATTGGCTTGCGAGATGATGCAAAGATGCTGTCGCCGCCGTCCCTTTCCGACGTCCTGGGGACGTCTCGAAACGTTTATGCGAGCGGTCGCGAAAAGATGGTTTAGACTCGCGTATTTGTTTTAAAATGTGTTCATTGCTTCCGAGGTGTCCGACGATTGAATTATCCTCTAATAAAAGCAAGGTTTTCGAAAAGGGGTTCTTATGGAGTCGCCACCAATATTTTGACCCAAAACATTGGAAAAGGAAAGAAAGAAAGGCGTTGATTTTATATAAAAAAACAACTTGGCCGTTATAACCAGAGTTGGGTAAGGGAGTTAGTTACGTGTGGGGAAGGTGTTAGCACCCCACAACGCCCCTTTCGGGTTCCCTATGACAGATCAATTCATTTAAAGAGAAAATTTCGAGAAATTACGCGATTACCCTATTTTATTGCATAATATTGAAATGACTATCTACATAATTTTATATAAATAAAGCTAAATAAAGCAATAAAAGAGATATTAAAATGACTATCTACATGATTCTATTCTACATGACATAATAAAGATAAATAAAACAATAAAACAATAAATAAAACAATAAAAGAGAAGGGAATTGAAAAGAACCTCCGTAGCAAGCTTTATATTGAGAATCTCGAACCTGTGAGGATGCGTTTTGGCAACCCCTCTCTCTACACAGTCTCTCCTCACCAATACAAGATCGACTCCACTAAAAATTTAAAGAAGAATCAAATGCCGAATATAATTCCTTAACCGATTGTTACCTATTTAAGGCAATCGAAATATCATTCGAGAGAGGGAGAGAAGTAGACAAGTGCTCTAAAGTGTTTCGGAGCTCTCCGGAGTGTCTCGTTCTCTCAAAAAGTGGCAAATGAGCCTCCTATTTATAGTTTTTCGCAGCTGGCGCACTTTGGGACGGCCGTCTGGGTTGGGACGGCCGTCTGGACTGGGATGGCCGTCCCAAATGGCAAATTTACATAGAGCGGGACCCCCAGGGAAGCCGGGACGGCCGTCCCACTTAAATTGGGTTTGGGACGGCCGTCCCACATTCGGGACGCGCGTCCCAACTGTAAAATGGCAGTTGGGACGGCCGTCCCACTTCTGGGACCGTGGTCTCGGCTGTTTTGTCCAGTTTTCGTGTTCTGGGACCCCGGGAAGCTTTCCTTTCCTTTTTCGGACATAGATTGATGCCGATGTGTGTCCGTTGAAGCTTTATCTTCATATAGGAAGTCTTCTTGGCCTTCATTAAGATGCCGGGCGAGCTTTGTCTTTGTGTAGGAAGTCTCTTTTGGCTTTTATTGTGTGAATGAGTGAACTCCGTCTTGTTGCAGGAGGTCCTTCTCGGTTTTGGGAAGCCGAATGAACTCCATCTTCGAGTGAAATTCCTCTAGCTTTTATTTTGAGAGGCCGGGCAAAATTAGGGGTCTACAGCTGCCCCCCCTTCGCCTGCCTAACTAATTCGTCGGTTTTGATATGCCGACAAAATTAGTTGGTAGGGGAAGGAGTTAACCCTTTTGCCCGGTTATCCTTCGGATGCTGCTCCTTGTTGATCCTCCGGATGATAAATATTTTGGTAGGTACCAACCCCTATCTGGTTTGAGCCTCCTTTTATAAGGCTCTGATGAGTACTTACCCTCACCCGGTACGAGTCTGTATTTTACTGGACTTTAGTGAGTACCTACCCCCACTTGGTATGAACCTTGTTCCGCAAGGCTCCGATGGGTACCTACCCCCACCAGGTCCGAATCCCGTTCTGCAAGATTCCGATGGGTACCTACCCCCACCCGGTCCGAACCCCGTTCGCAAGGCTCCGATGGGTACCTACCCCCACCCGGTCCGAATCCCGTTCGCAAGATTCCGATGGGTATCTACCCCCACCCGGTCCGAACCCCGTTCTGCAAGGCTCGATGGGTACCTACCCCCACCCGGTCCGAATCCCGTTCGCAAGATTCCGATGGGTACCTACCCCCACTTGGTCCGAATCTCATTCCGCAAGATTCCGATGGGTACCTACCCCCACCTGGTCCGAACCCCGTTCCGCAAGGCTCGATGGGTACCTACCCCCACCTGGTCCAAATCCCGTTCTGCAAGATTCCGATGGGTATCTACCCCCACCTGGTCCGAACCCCGTTCCGCAAGGCTCGATGGGTACCTACCCCCACCCGGTCCGAACCCCGTTCTGCAAGGCTCGATGGGTACCTACCCCCACTTGGTCCGAACCCCGTTCCGCAAGGCTCGATGGGTACCTACCCCCACCTGGTCCGAACCCCGTTCTGCAAGGCTCGATGGGTACCTACCCCCACCCGGTCCGAATCCCGTTCGCAAGATTCCGATGGGTATCTACCCCCACCCGGTCCGAACCCCGTTCTACAAGGCTCGATGGGTACCTACCCCCACCTGGTCCGAATCCCGTTCGCAAGATTCGATGGGTATCTACCCCCACCTGGTCCGAACCCCGTTCCGCAAGGCTCGATGGGTACCTACCCCCACCCGGTCCGAACCCCGTTCTGCAAGGCTCCGATGGGTACCTACCCCCACCCGGTCCGAACCCCGTTCCGCAAGGTTCTCGGGATGCACTTTTTGGTAGTTAATCCCGTGATTATCTATTTTTGGAGATGTGTTGGCGACTTATTGTTTCTGTTCATGCGCTCATTCCGTGGGGAATATTTGTTTTGACTTTTCGTTAGTCGTCCGGCTTTACCTGGGATTCTTTGTTTTTGGCTTTTTTCTTTTTAGCCATCCGGTTTTGCCTGGGATTCTTGTTGATTGCCTCTTTTCAGGCGGGAATCCTCCGGGGATTTTTGAATTCTCTTCTTGATTGTGCCTCTTGATTAGGCAAAGATCCACTTGGGGATTTTGTTGCGCCTCTTGATTAGGCGAGAATCTACCGGGATTCGTGCCTCTTGATTAGGCGGATGCTCCACTCGGGGATATTTGTTTTTGATAATACCTCCGAGTAGGCGAATGCTTTTTTTTTTTGAAGCTTTTGTGCTTGTATTGCCTCTTGCATAGGTCGATTTCCCGCTTCTTGGGGATATCGGCTCTTTGCTTGTTTCTGAGTAAGCATAGGCATTCTTGGGAGTGAAGGTTTCGCCTTTCACTGGGGATATTCATATTAGGTGCTTAACTCCCTGTGGATTTGTAATTTGCCTTTGCGGATAGGCTTACTGGGGAAGAAATTTTTCTTTTTGGTGATCCACCGGGGGGGATTTTATTGGCTTCCTGTGGATGGAAATTTCTTTCGGCTTTTTCATGCAGTGGCCTTTGTTAGAGGATGAAAGGCTCTTCTCTTCTTTCTTTTTGTTGCCCCCCAGTGATGTGGGGATTTCGACTCTGTTTTTTTTTATGGACTCTTATGTAGTCCTTGTTTTCCATTGGGGGATGCAACGGAGACTCTTGCATGAGTGTGCTTGATGACTCTTGCGATGATGTCTTCGAGTCGTGAGGTAATCTTTTTGTTTTGCCTCTGGAGTAGGCAAGGATCCGCTTGGGGATAATTAAGCCTTTCCGTTGGCTTTTCTACATTGACGATTTCCTTTTTCTTGGATGGAAGGATGTTGATTGCGGCTCCAAGTGATTTATGCTTGATGACTCATGTGGTGTTGATGTTGAGTCATGGAGTAATTTTTGTTTTGCCTTCGGAGTAGGCAAGGATCCGCTTGGGGATTATCAAGCCTTTCCGTTGGCTTTTTCCGTTTTTGATGTACTTTCTTTTATTGGTGTAGAAGGTTGGTGATTGGAGCCAGTTTCTTCGAAGTTCCTTATTTTACTAAAGTGGTTTAGATTTCGCCTTTTTCCATCGCGGTTTAGTTTTCATCGCGAGCTGTTTTGAAATCTGGCTTTTTAGTAAATCATGTGTGCCTTTTGTTTTATACACATGGGCTTTTTGACTGCGAAGTGTAAAACGAAATAACGATTTTTATTTATTACTGCTTTTTGTTTGGGTACATTCAAGCTTCTTTTTTTCTGAATACTAAAAAAACTATAGAAAGACTCTTCCTAATCATCCGCCTCGGACCGGAGTGGGCGGATGGTACCGGTGAAGGGAAGCGGCGGAGTAGGCGACGCTGGAACCTCGCCTGGGTCCGGACCAGGCTTTCTATCCGCGGTCCGTCCTGTCTTGCCTAACAGCTCAACCGGCTGAACCGCTGGCGTATGGACTGGAACTCTCCTTCCATGTATGCATGCTCCTCGTCCAGGCGTCGGTACAGGCCGGGGAAGTCAGAATCTCGTGACTGCTGCTGGGATTCTGAGGTGGTAGGGATGTCTTGTGGCGTGTTGAAGTCGCGCATATCCCATGAAATTGAGATGATAGGGTTTAAGATGAAACCTGATCCTTCCCTGCTGAGGATATTCATGTTCGTCAGCACTCCTCCGTTGATAGGCTCTGGTCGAAGTTCAGCTGGGATATCTTCTCCGTCCGTGCATCCCCAGTATTCAGCAAGAGGGGTAATGAAGGGAGCCACCATGATCGCTCCCGCTGATCCTCGAGTACCGCATTCCTTTACAGCCTTCAGGAATGCATACCCTGGGTTGCATCAGTGTCCCTGATGCATGCAATAGACTATAAAAGATCAGCCAGCGTTACCTTCCCCTGGCTCTCCTTCCTGCTGTGAATGGTCCCAGCAAGCAACTTGTGGCATATGCGAAGAGGGGATTGAAGGCTGCACCCTTCAAGGTTAGATGGGAGATTGATAGCTCCAGGAATCTCCTTCCACATGCTAGTGGTGGTGAGAACAGTAGGTTTCTCTAGATATGCGGACCGATATTCTGGTGTTCTCGTATCGGCTCGCTGGCAGAATCCCATGATGACATTGAAGTCATCCAGGGCGGTGGTCCGATAGGCTCCATCCATCCAGTAGGAGACAGCTTGTGTTGGTGGCACCCCAAGAGTGGCGGATGACATTTCCATGATGTTGACAGAGGCGAGAAACTCCATCGTAGCGGTGCGATGGATCCGAGTGGGCGGCTCGCGAAGTAGGAAGTCCCATCCTATGTTGTGGATGAACCTCCTAACGTCTTGCTCCCAGCCGAATGTAGCTAGGATCCCGAAGTCTAGTCGCAGCATCGGATACCAGGCAAAGTGTTGGATATTTGCCAGTCGTTGTTGATGCGCTTCTGCCATCATCATGCTGGTGACAGGAGCTCTTCTAGCAGTAGTCCTAGTGCGTTTTCTTCTGGACGAGGCTTCTCCGTGCTCCATTGTAGGTAATACTTACTTAAGAATGCTAGAAATGTGTAGAAAGGGAGAAGAAGCAAGATAGAAAGCTTGGAAGGGGGTGCCGAAGCTCAAATTCGCGCCTAGCATATATAGGCCGCGCAAGGGAGTTTGGGACGGCCGTCTGGGTTGGGACGGCCGTCCCAAATGGCAAAAATGGTTATGCTGGGACCCCCTCCTGGGACGCACGTCCCAAACGAAAAATGACACTTGCGACGGCCGTCCGGGCTTTGGGACGACCGTCCCAAGCTTCTTAAGTGGGTTTTTGATTTTTTTTGAGTTAATTTTCGTGTTTTTTGATGAAATTGAAGATAGGATTCCCTTCATCTATGCTTTAATGCATGTAATGCTTCATGATATGCATCCTATGATCTATTTCAGTTGATATTTCGAAAGTTTTAACTGATATGCTTTGACTTCGGGTGCATTCTTGGTGTTGTGCCTTTGCGTCACCTTGTTTCTTGATCAACAAGCTTAGCTGTACTGATTTACCGTCTTTGGAATTTTCTTTGCTATGGCCGAAGAGCAATCTTCTGTTCGTAGGGCAACTGCCATATCAATGCCTTTCTTCTTTTCCTTAGGGATTTCAACCTTCCTATTGATCACTATGTTACCACATTCCCCTTCATTACTTGAATGCTTTATAGTGAAATGGTCAAGAGAAGAGAAGGAAAAGGATTCATTGCAAAGGTTTGTGTTTTAGAGTGATATTTTTGTAATAAAGGTTTTTGTAAGAATGGCTAGCCAGGGTTGGTCGGTGTTTAGGCTAGTTTAGACAAAACGTTTTGCTCTTATAACGTGGCGTCATTGTTTACTGATTTATGGCGCTTTTTTGTGATTGACTAACTTCCCTAGGCCGCCCTTTCAGGTTTTCAGTCTAGGATGTTGTGCTTATGTCCTGATTTTTGTCTAGGTTTCCTTTTTGTATTTATTTTTTAGGAATACCTAGCGGACTTTTAATAACCCTAACTTTTGCCCAGGCTACCCTTTATTATTGTTCGGGTCTCCTGCCGGGTTTACCCTAATTTTTGCGCAGCCCCCTTTGTGGGTTTCCTGCCGGGTATTTTGCCCTTTTATTTTCTGGTCTTGGTCTTTGACCTTGACGGGCTTTCCTTTTTTGTATGCGTATATATTTTTTTTTTTTTTTGCACAACATTTGTCGAAACTTGATTTTATCAAGATAAATTTAATTTGTGTTTCTAGTTAATCCATTTATTTTGACTTTGCTTTGCGGCGCTTTATTTATTTGGACGCATTTGGAACAAAACATTTATCTAAACTTTGTTTATTAAAATGGGGTATAGATATATTTAGCAAGAAAAGAAGCAGATAGTAAGAATAGCATTCTTTTGTAATTTCAGGGAAATGTGTGCCCTAAAGATGCTCGAGGGACGGGCAAACCCCGAGGAGTGATCTCTAATAGTCACTAGATTTACATCCCTTAGAATCGGAAGAAGGACACCTAATGACTAACGCTACCCTTTTGCGTTAATACCCCTCCTTTTCGGAATACCATCTTCGAGGGGTAAGACTTCCCTGCTCTTCGTGTGGTTTGATCTTTTGTAGGGTCATATCCTAATCCATACTTTAGCGGATTATCTTTGAAATCTGGTGGCTCTCTTATTCCTTGAGCGTTCTTTCCGAGCCCCTGTCCTGAGCGATATCCATATCTTTTCATCATATGGGCCACCTTCATGTTATTAGGGAGTCTTTCGATATTGGCAATTTCGAGTGCTTGAAAAGATGTTTCAAGAGCCTCTTCAGCCGCATCCACATATGGTTGGATAGATGGTTTGCTTATTAGAAAGTCTTCTTCAGCTTGAATTGTGACCAGTTTATCATTTGTCACAAACTTGACTTTCTGGTGGAGTGTTGAAGGTATTGCCTTAGCGCTATGAATCCAAGGTCTACCAAGGAGACAACTGTATGCTGGTGTGATATCCATCACGTGGAAGTCTATGTTAAAAATAGTAGGTCCGATTTGGATTGGTAGACTAATCTCTCCTACTACTTCACGTCTTGATCCGTCAAAGGCTCGAACTATTGTATTACTCGGGCGCATGTGGGTTTCTTGCATTATTATCTTGTCGAGTGTACTTTTAGGCATAACATTTAGGGATGACCCATTGTCCACAAGAACTTTGGAAATGAGATATTCCTTGTATTTAACGGAAATATGCAGGGGTTTGTTGTGATTGGACCCTTTTAAAGGGAGTTCTTCATTGGTGAAGGTCAGATGGTCATTGGCTGTAATATTACCAATGATTCCTTCAAACTTTTCTTGGGATATTGCATGCGGAACAAATGATTCATTCAAAACCTTTAACAATGCGTTTCGGTGCGGTTCCGAACTCATAATGAGTGATAACAAAGTTATCTTTGCTGGAGTACGATTGAGTTGATCAATAATAGAGTACTCACTTTGTCTTATGTACTGGAGTAGCTCATCTGTCTCCTCCTTGGATTCCTTTTCCTCTTCGGCCTTATTTTTTGCCTTCTCTTTAGGAGTATTATCTTGAATTTCCTTGGGGGAATATATTCTTCCGCTTCTTGTCATGCCCCCAATACCGGCTATGTTGGAGATGTCTTGATTGACTGGTGATTCTTCTGAGTATCTCCAAGGTACAGCTTTGTTTGATTTATAAGGGAAAGGACGCGGTACAAATAAGCGTAAAGGCGTTATTGCCTTTTCCCTGATATTGATTGGAATGATTAACGGTGCTTGTTTGTTATCATCTTCGGTTTTATTGACCGTTGTAGAGATTTTGACGACGAAAGGCTTCTTTTCCATTTTTTCTGGTTTGTGAAAAGCACATCAGTTAATCCTTTCTTTTTATTATCTTCATTATTAAACGAGGAGGGATGTATGAATGTATGCAACTTATGAATGCAATAGACAATTTAAGGAAGAGAAATCCTTTTATTAGAAAGTGTAAATCCTTCTATACAATGCTTTGAAGCAAATGTTGACAAAAGCGAAAAAGCTTGAAGAATCCTATAGGTAAATTAGGCTTTCTCCGTAATTCGTCTTCAGCTGTTATCACGTGATTTCTGAGCGTCTTGATTTGCTCAGATACCGCCCGGCTCATATCTTCACTATATCGATGAGCCTCTTTTATCTTCTCTTCTTGATGAACGATCAAGGCATGCTGCTGATCAGACCTCTCTATCATTCGGTCCTTTTCACGGAGTAGTTGACCGTATTGAGCTAATCCATCTTTTTCTTTTTCACGTAACTCCTCTAGGTCTTCTCTGTACTTTTCAGCGGTTTCCCACCACTTTTGTGCTTCTGACCGAGTATTCGCTAGGTCATCTTGTACTAGCTTGATCGTTCTTGCCTGTTCTGCAAGCGTGCTCTCAAGGTGTGCTATTTCATCGCTCATGTCCCGGAATAGGCTATCTTGCTCAAGCTTTGGCATCTTCAATGCTTGCCTAGTTTCTTCTTGGTAGTCAGCATAATCATTCTTGAGAAGCTCTATCTCATGGTCCTTCTTTTTGCATTGCCTTTTTAGACCATCTATTATAAGGGCTGATTCTTGCTCTTTTCCTTCGAAGGCTCTTAGCTGAGCTTCCATGACTTCAACCTTTTTATTTAAGGCATTGACTTGTAATTGCAGCTCTTCATTCACTAAAGTTGTAGTGGTTGTAACAGATGGTTGGGGTATCCCTCTATTTTTCCTCCATTCCTCGTACTCGCGGGATGTAGATACCTGAGCCTTTCCAAGTTCTTTGTCCCCCATGTAGACTGGTCTTTCCCATGCTTTCCGGACAGCAGATACTTCTTCAAAACTATGGGAATAGTGGCATAGACTCAGTTCTCTGAGCTCTTCTTGGGTTGGCGCAGTCTGAGTTCTCATAAGTTGTCTCATAACCATTTTAGGAGAGTAGGTTATACAACCTCTGAGACCTAGAAGTGGTATGCTCAGGTAATCTCCGCATCGTACCAGAATATAACCGGGTCGGAACCAAGGGCAAACCCAAGATACATGCTCTATGCTCCAGTTTTCTAACTCGGCTTTCCACTCTAAAGCTTGACGATGTTGAAGAGGGATTTTCGAGAAACTTCTTAAAGGGTCAGGAAATACACCCATGTGGCTTGAGGCGTAAAAGTGAGTAACACCCCATACATATAGCAGCGAAGTACAACATCTGAGTGTTTTTCCCTGTCTCTGTCGGCAGAATTCTACAGAAAGCAGGGTATCAGCAAGGATTGCAGGTATAGGACTCTTTGAATATACATCCCAGGCAAAGAATGCGTCCATTGCAGCATGATCCACGATGTTCACATGGAATGGGAATAACATGATTCCGAACATTGCTAATGCTAGAGTCTTGTTGAATGTAGACCAGTCCTTCTTTTCAGCTAAAGAGACTAAGTGGTCTTCTATTGTAGCCATTTTCCAACCTCTGATATTCCCTTTTCCCTCTAGGGTGGATTGATGAGGAGGCAGTCGTATAATAGTAGCAACCTTACTCACGGCCGTATATTCTCCTGAGACATAAACCCCAACTGACTGAGGCCATCTAACCATGAGTTCGTATTCTTCTAAGGTTGGTACCAAGTCAAACTGCGAGAACTCGAAGCAGTGTAAATCGGGACTCCAGAAGTGGACCAATGCTCTAACAAATATTGGATCAATGCTGATTTTCAGGAGGTCAAGAATTCTTCCGTAAGACTTCTCAAAGTTAGCATAGACCTCCGGCGGCATATATGTACACAGATGCCTTAACCTCTCTACACGGCATAGAAGGATCCCCACTTTCTTTAACTGTCTATTACTGGATTCCTCCATTGTCTGGCAGAAATGAAAATGCATGATATGAGGATGAGTGTTTGTAAATGCGTGTATGCAAGTGTTTGTTTTTCTAAGTATTATCATGTTTTGTTCCTAATATGATTCATGGTAGTACTTGGTTTTTCTTGAAAAGAAAACTTATCTATATGAATGTTTATGGATTTTGATGAAGAGAGTCCTATTTTCTTCCCTTTTTATTTTTTATGAAGAAAAGGTGATATGAATTATGAGATTTTTGCTAATAATTTTTTATTTTATAACAAAGGTATTTTTATGATTTTTAGGGTTTTTTCATTTTTTGTCTGTTGTATGATTACCCTATGCTAATGCATCAATACAAATGCAGCAAACGTATGCACACACAATTCATACATCCACGAGCAGAGCCACGCTTATTTAATCACGAGGTAGGGTTTTCCTGCAGAAACGTGCTTGGTTTAGGTGGTTCTAACTGTTCTCACCAGGCCAAAGGTCCCCAAGGTGCCCCCATTATAGGGACCTCTCAATCTCTCAATCCTCGGGTCATGCACGGAACTCCGTGGCGACACCCTTAGATCAAAAGAAGAGAGTTATCACCTTGAGTTGGTGGTTTTCCGACAACGGTAGTAGCCCCGTGTGCCAACTAACCGATCGTATCTGCCACCCACTCCCTATAGATATTCACTCTTGCCCCCGGGTATAGAGGGACTGTTGTGTGCAAGGGTTTTTGTGTGCAATTTATATTTCAAACAATTGCAGAAATAATCATGCAGCAGTTATTTAAAGCCATACAATAAAAACATACAGAAGGGTAAAGACGTAATTTCAAATCTTTGCTTAGTTTGAATTTATCTGTCACTAAATGGGATCAACTCTCGGACTTCCCCAGTGGAGTCGCCATCTGTCGCCGCCGTCCCTTTCCGACGTCCTGGGGACGTCTCGAAATGTTTATGCGAGCGGTCGCGAAAAGATGGTTTAGACTCGCGTATTTGTTTTAAAATGTGTTCATTGCTTCCGAGGTGTCCGACGATTGAATTATCCTCTAATAAAAGCAAGGTTTTCGAAAAGGGGTTCTTATGGAGTCGCCACCAATATTTTGACCCAAAACATTGGAAAAGGAAAGAAAGAAAGGCGTTGATTTTATATAAAAAAACAACTTGGCCGTTATAACCAGAGTTGGGTAAGGGAGTTAGTTACGTGTGGGGAAGGTGTTAGCACCCCACAACGCCCCTTTCAGGTTCCCTATGACAGATCAATTCATTTAAAGAGAAAATTTCGAGAAATTACGCGATTACCCTATTTTATTGCATAATATTGAAATGACTATCTACATAATTTTATATAAATAAAGCTAAATAAAGCAATAAAAGAGATATTAAAATGACTATCTACATGATTCTATTCTACATGACATAATAAAGATAAATAAAACAATAAAACAATAAATAAAACAATAAAAGAGAAGGGAATTGAAAAGAACCTCCGTAGCAAGCTTTATATTGAGAATCTCGAACTGTGAGGATGCGTTTTGGCAACCCCTCTCTCTACACAGTCTCTCCTCACCAATACAAGATCGACTCCACTAAAAATTTAAAGAAGAATCAAATGCCTGAATATAATTCCTTAACCGATTGTTACCTATTTAAGGCAATCTGAAAGATCATTCGAGAGAGGGAGAGAAGTAGACAAGTGCTCTAAAGTGTTTCAGAGCTCTCTGGAGTGTCTGTTCTCTCAAAAAGTGGCAAATGAGCCTCCTATTTATAGTTTTTCGCAGCTGGCGCACTTTGGGACGGCCGTCTGGGTTGGGACGGCCGTCTGGACTGGGATGGCCATCCCAAATGGCAAATTTACATAGAGCGGGACCCCCAGGGAAGCCGGGACGGCCGTCCCACTTAAATTGGGTTTGGGACGGCCGTCCCACATTCGGGACGCGCGTCCCAACTGTAAAATGGCAGTTGGGACGGCCGTCCCACTTCTGGGACCGTGGTCTCGGCCTGTTTTGTCCAGTTTTCGTGTTCTGGGACCCTGGGAAGCTTTCCTTTCCTTTTTCGGACATAGATTGATGCCGATGTGTGTCCGTTGAAGCTTTATCTTCATATAGGAAGTCTTCTTGGCCTTCATTAAGATGCCGGGCGAGCTTTGTCTTTGTGTAGGAAGTCTCTTTTGGCTTTTATTGTGTGAATGAGTGAACTCCGTCTTGTTGCAGGAGGTCCTTCTCGGTTTTGGGAAGCCGAATGAACTCCATCTTCGAGTGAAATTCCTCTAGCTTTTATTTTGAGAGGCCGGGCAAAATTAGGGGTCTACAGATGCTATTAGAGGCTATAGCAGGAGGATCCATGTTGGATGTAGAAATTGATTATGCCACCAGAATTATTGATGCACTAGCCTTTACAGAACAATAGGCCCAACATGATAGACATCCAATTCAAAGGAAGAGAGTTCTTGAACTTAACAGCTCAGATGTTATCTTAGCCCATAATAAACTTATAACGCAACAAATTGAAGCATTGAACCAGAAAATAGAGAAATTATCTCAACGAATGCACACAGTACAATCTATTCTTAATCAATAGATGAGTTATGATGTGTGTGGAGGTGATCATGCAAATGAACAATGTTCTTATCAAGGTAACATTCAACAAGAAGAAGCTAATTATATGGGTGCTCAAGGTAGTAGTCAAGGCAGACAAGGTAATTTTCCTAATCCCAATAATTATCAGAATAATTTTGCACAAGGATGGAGAGGGAATCAAAATCAAAATCATAATTTTGGGTGGAAGCAAGGTGTTAGCTCATCTACTAGACGACCTGCATTTCAACAATATTCATATCAGCAACCTCCATATCAACAATAGCAACAACATTATCCTTCAGTGCCTGACAAAATAAGTAAATTGGAGGATACTTAAGAAAAATTAATGCAAGGCAGTATGACTAATTAGAAAAATACTGAGGATACTTTAGAAAAATTCATGCAAAGCACTATGGCAAATCAGAAAAATACTGAGGCTTCATTCAGAAATATAGAGACCCAGATAGGCCAACTGGCTAAGCAATAATCTGAGCAACAACAAGGAGGACAGTTTTCAGCTAACACGCAAACCAACCCTAGGGAGCAATGCAATTCAATAACTACAACGAGTGGAAAAGTTGTAGGTAAGGGGATTGGTGACAATATAGTTGTTGAAGAAGAAGTTTTGGTAAAATAAGATGAAGAGCAAGAAGAGGAGAATTGTCGCCGCCGTCAAAACGAGGCGGTCGGAGCGACGCGATGGTTTCGACTTTCCGTTTTTCGCGTTTTTTATAGGTGTAGTTACAACGCCTTTAGGTTGTCCGATAACCGGGCTGAACCTAGAGGCGAGGTTTTCGAAAAGGCGCTCTTGGATTGTCCGATAACCAGGCTAACCCAAGAACTAACTTTGGAAGGGTTCTTCTAGAATCGCCACCGATGTTTTTACCGGAAATATCGGAAAAGGAATAAAAAGGCATTGGTTTTCGAAAAACCAACTTTGGTCATTAGAACCAGAGTTGGGTAAGGGAGTTAGTTACGTGTAAGGGAAGTGTTAGTTCCCTTACGACACCCCTTTCGGGTTCCCTATGATAGGCCAGCTATATTAAATAATTAAACCGGCGAAAATACGCTTTTACCCTTTATTTTGCGGAATTTAAAGATTATGACTACATGGCCCTATATCTATTGCATAATTGAAATAAAGTGGTAAAGGAGAGAGAGAGAGAGAGTGTAGAAACCTCCGAGGCACGCTTTCTATTAATTCTTTAATAATTTGGGTGCTTTTTGGCAGCCCTTCGCTCTTTACAACGTCAGAATCTCTCAAAAACGCTATAAAAAACTCTAGAAAACACTCAGAAACTCCGGAAATGCTTCGGAGGGGTTCTAGAGAGAGAATTTGAAGAGATTTCTAGAGAGAGAATTTGAAGAGATTTCTAGAGAGAGAATGGAAGAATTGTGTGAAATGAGGGGAATGGTGCAATTATTTATAGGGATTCGCGCCTGTTAGGTCGAGACGGGCTGTCTCGTCTGACAAGGTCGGGACGATCGTCTCATCATTCGAGACGACCGTCTCGCCTTGCAGGGATGGCGAGACGGCCGTCTCGCCAAACGAGATGGTGGTCTCGCCATCCGCGAATGACGAGAAGGTCGTCTCGCCAAATGAGACGGCAGTCTTGCCATTTTTGCAAGGCGAGACGGCGGTTTCGAATCCGAGACGGCGGTCTCCACCCTAAAAGGCAAAAATCCTTATTTACATGCAGAAAATCCCTCCTATTCTAATATGGGGCCTAATAGTCTCTCCTAATGGCTTCTTAGGCTGCATCCATCTTCAAAAAGGAGGTCTTATGGTCTTTATTATGAGGTCGGGCAAGATTTGGGGTCTATAGCTGCCCCCCCTTTACCCGGCTAGTCGACTGTTGGTCTGTTGTGCCAAGGAGGTCGACTGGAGGGTAAAGGAGTTGACCCTCTTGCCCGGTTGTCCTTCATATGTTCCGTCTTGCGGTTGATCTTCCGGGAAAAAGTGCGCTTCCAGGACGCTTCTTCTGGCGGTAGCTGATCCTTTCGGCTGATGAGTACGAACCCCCATTTGGTTTGACAAGTATGAACCCTCGCCCGGTAAGCCCCCTTTTGTAAGGCCCGATGAGTATACACCCCCATCTGGTGTTTGACGAGTATGAACCCCCATCTGGTAAGCCCCCTTTTGTAAGGCCCGATGAGTATACACCCCCATATGGTGTTGAGCCTCCGGATGCTCCTTCTTGCGGTAGCCAATCCTTTGGCTGTGGTGGCGGCTTACTGCTCTAGCTCATGCGCATGTGTTGAGATGTGTTCCCTCATTTTCTGAGATTCGTTCGGTCTGTGCCGGAGATTTTGTTGGTGATTATCCAGCTTGTTGATTGCTGGGGATTCTTTGTTTTTGATCTTTTGATGGAGATCACCCGACTTTGTTGGTTTGTCGAAGAAACCTTTAATGTATTTTGTGAAGTCTTACCGGGATACTTCTGGGTGTTTCATATTTTCGCATGCAAGCACGAAGCTGATCTTTTTATATGAATGTCTTTTTGGTCTTTTATTTATCTGAAGTATATTTGTTTGTTTTGATTCTGACAAAGTCCTTTTCGTGCAACTACTTGTGCGTGGATGCTTTTTATGCAATCTATTTTAGTTTGGGGCATCTAGAAAGTGACCGGTACTTTCTTTTTGCTCTCTCGCGACTTATTCTTTAGAAATTTTGTTTTAGCCCTGTCTTTTGCCTAGTCCGCCCTTTGCGGGTTTTCGATCTAGCGGGCTTAATTCTTGCCTAAGATATTTCGGTGGGCTTTTTCTTTTAATGAAGACCTTAACTTTTGCCTAGACCGCCCTTTGCGGGTTTTCGATCTAGTAGGCTATCCTGTGTTTTTTCGCTTGAGACGGCCCTGGCCGGCGCTGTTTGTCTTGCTTTCTCGCATTGCTTGTTTTATGCATACTTATGTTTTGTTAATACAGAGGCATTCTCGCAAGTAGGTAAAGAGAAAAGAAGACACTTTTTATTGATGTAAACAAATGATTTATTTTTACAGGAGGATTTACAAAGGATTTTAGAAGCAGGGCTGGCCACGATTGGCTGAATTGTATAGGGTATAACAACCATGCCCATGATTTCTGTTTCTCTGCTTTTCCTGGTCACTTCAATCGAGATGCTCGAGCTCGGAGTGAAGATCATGCGAAGCCTGCTTGCTTCTGTGAAGGTATTACCCTAGTCTCCTTTGCGGTTTTCGGCTAAGGTAATCATTGCTCTCTTTCTTTTTGTTGTGTTCTTTTTTTGTGTTTTTGTTTTTGTTTTTTTTTTGAAACCTCTAATTTTTGCCTAGGACATATCCTAGCGAGGAATGCGGACCCTATCTTTTGCCCAGGATGCTCTTTGCGAGTTTTCATCCTGACGGGTCATGAGCAATGTTTTTAGGCGTAGTATTTTTTTCACCGCGTCTGAGTTGACAGGATGTCGAAGCTCTTCTCCATCCATGCTGGTGAGGATGAGGGCTCCTCCTGAGAAGGCTCGCTTGACCACAAAGGGTCCTTCGTAATTTGCTGTCCATTTCCCGATTTTGTCCTTCTGGGCTGGTAGCAGTTTCTTTATCACTAGATCCCCTTCTTGGAAGGTACGGGGATTGACCTTTTTTTCGTAGGCTTTCTTGATCTTCTTTTGGTAAACTTGCCCTCGACATATGGCGTCTAGCCGTTTTTCTTCGATTAGGTTCAGCTGATCGTATCGACTTTGGACCCATTCGGCTTCTGTCAACTTTGCTTCCATAACAACTCGCAGGGAGGGTATTTCAACCTCCACCGGTAGTACGACCTCCATTCCGTATACAAGGGAAAACGGAGTAGCACCTGTGGAGGTTCGTACTGACGTTCGGTAGTCGTGTAGGGCGAAGGGCAACATTTCGTGCCAATCTTTGTAGGTTACTACCATCTTCTGGATGATTTTCTTAATATTCTTATTGGCTGCCTCTACTGCACCGTTCATCTTTGGTCGGTACGGAGAAGAATTGTGGTGTTGAATTTTGAAGTCTTGACATAGTTCTTCCATCATTTTATTATTGAGATTGGTCCCATTATCAGTAATGAGCTTTTGAGGAATGTCTTACCGACATATAATATTTTTCTTGACGAAGGTGGTCACCACTTTCCGAGTCACGTGCGCATATGATGCTACCTCAACCCATTTGGTGAAATAGTCAATGGCCACCAAGATAAAGCGATGACCATTGGATGCTTTAGGCTCAATGGGTCCGATGACGTCCATGCCCCACATAGAGAATAGCCATGGTGTAGCCAGGGTACTGAGAGGTGCGGGCGGTACGTGGATATTATCGGCGTAGATTTGGCACTTGTGGCATTTTTTAGCATACTGGTGACAATCGGATTCCATTATGGACCAAAAATATCCTGCCCTCAAGATCTTCTTTGCCATGACATGCCCAGGTGCGTGGGTCCCGAAAGCTCCTTTGTGGATTTCTCTTATCAAGGTCTGAGCTTCTTCATGGTCTACACACCTTAAGAGAGCGGAATTGAGACTCTTTTTGTAGAGGGTTCCTTCAATCAACGTGAACCCTACTGCCCTTTTACGAATGGTTCGCTTATCATTGTCATTGATTCCCTCGGGATACTCGCCTCTCAGGAGATATTGTTTAATATCATGATACCAGAGATTTTGGTCATGCTCGCCATTTACTGACATACAGAAAGCTTGTTTGTCATGCAGCTTGATTTGGATGATCGACATCTCATGTTATTGGCTTAAAGAAAACATGGATGATAGATTGGCGAGGGCGTCAACAAATTGATTGTCTTCCCGAGGAATATATTGGAAGGTGACGCTTTCCATTCTTGAGATTAAATCTCGGATGTGCTCTAGATATGGGATTAGTTTAGAGTTTCGTGTTTCCCATTCACCTTTAAGCTGGTAGATGACAAGGGATGAATCGCCGAAGACTTTGAGTTTAGTAACCCCATGATCTAAAGATGCTTGGATCCCTAGTGCGCATGCTTCGTATTCGGCCATGTTATTGGTACAGTCAAAATTAAGCCTGGCCGTTACAAGGATATATTTCTTCTCAGGGGATATCAAAATAGCTCCTATCCCGTGTCCAAGCATGTTCGAGGCCCCATCGAAGAACATGGTCCATGTCTCCTCTTTGGTCTCTTCGTGTTCAATGTGCATGATATGTTCATCAGGAAAGTCGTCTTGTAGAGACTAATACTCGTTTGTTGACCCATGGGCTAGATAATCCGCTAGGGGGCTACTTTTAATAGCTTTCTGGGTGACATGAATGATATCAAATTCTGAGAGGAGAACTTGCCACCTAGCTATTCTTCCAGTCAAAATGGGCTTCTCAAAGAGGTACTTGATTGGGTCCATTTTGGAGACCAACCATGTTGTATGCCGAGCCATATATTGTCGGAGACGCTGAGTGACCCATACCAATGCGCAACAGGTCTTCTCGAATGGTGTATAACGGGTTTCATAGTCTAGGAATTTCTTGCTGAGATAGTAAATGACTCGCTCTTTCTTCCCGGTTTCATCTTGTTGACCGAGTACACATCCCATGGACTCTTCGAGTATTGACAAGTATAGAATCAGAGGTCTCCCTTCAACAGGTGGTACCAATACCGGCGGATTGGTTAAACATGTTTTGATTTTATCGAATGCTTGTTGGCATTCTTCATTCCACACCGTTGGTTCATTTTCGCGCAACAGTTTAAAGATGGGTATACATTTATCCGTCAACTGTGCGATGAAACGAGCAATGTAGTTAATCCGGCCTAAAAAACCTCTGACCTCCTTTTCCGTACTTGGTGGAGGCATTTCCAAAATTGCCTTGGTTTTATTAGGGTCCACTTCTATTCCCCTTTTGCTGACGATGAACCCTAAGAGTTTTCCTGATCGTACTCCGAAAGTACATTTTTCTGGGTTTAGTTTGAGTTGATGCTTTCGGAGTCGGTCAAAGAGCTTCTTGAGATATTGAATGTGGTCCATCTCATTTCTGGACTTGGCAATCATGTCATCCACATATACCTCTATTTCCTTGTGGATCATGTCATGGAACAATGTGACCATAGCCCTTTGATAGGTAGCCCCTGCGTTCTTGAGTCCGAAAGGCATTACGCGGTAGCAAAAGGTGCCCCATGGTGTAATGAAGGAGGTTTTTTCTCTGTCCTCGATAGCCAGTTTAATCTGGTTATATCCCACGTATCCGTCCATGAAGGAGTAAAGTGTGTTGGTAGCGGTATGGTCTACTAGCGTGTCTATATGTGGTAGGGGAAAGTCATCTTTTGGACTTGCTCGGTTGAGGTCCCTATAATCCACACATACCTTGACCTTCCCGGTGTTTTTGATGATGGGTACTATGTTGGCCAACCACTCTGGGTATTTGGAAACTATCAGGAAATTGGCGTCCAATTGTCTTTGTACCTCTTCTTTTATCATTAAGGACCAGTCGGGTTTGATTCTTCTGAGCTTTTGCTTTACGGGTCGGAACCCTTCCTTCAATGGCAATCTATGCTCCACTATACTCGTGTCAAGCCCAGGCATGTCATGATAAGACCAAGTGAATACATCTATATATTCCTTTAGAAGCCGTATCAATCCCTTTTTTATGCTGCTTTCTATTTGATTGCCGATGTTTATCTTTTTCTCATCATCCCCTTCTCCCAAATTGACAGTTTCTGTCTCTTCTTGATGCGGTTGTATAATGCGTGCTTCTTTTTCCAGCATTCTTTGCATGTCCGAAGAAATGGTCTCCTGCTCACTGTCGGACTCGACCCATTCGCTTTCGGTTTCTGGGGTCCACAGAGATTCATCAATCACAGACATGATGTGTTTTAGGCTCTGTTTTAGTCATAGATTTTATTATTCAATTATCTTTGAAAGAATAATAAATAAAAGAGGGAAAATAATGAATATGATTAAAAAAAATGCCTCGTGTATTAAAAAAACATATGTACAAGCCCTTTTAATCAGAATTCCTGCGACTGCGGGCGGGGACCGCAGGAGATATACGAAAAAGCTTAAAAAAGAAAACCCTAGGGGCTGATCCTCCCAGTCCTCCCTCTCTGCTACTCTGGCTTAGCCAGAGGTTTGGCGTCAACATCAGAAGCAGAGGCATCAAAGGTTATCCAACCAGCATCAATTAGCTCTTGGACCTTATATTTTAAGGTCAAACAGTTGTCTGTTGAATGCCCAGGTGCATCCGAGTGGTAGCTACATTTTTCGTTGGGCTTGTACCACTCGGGGTAGGGAGGCTCCATTTTCTTTGGAGGAACGCGGGCTAGAAGGTTGGCCTGTAATAACTGGGGCAGCAGCTTTGCGTACGAGGTGGGGATAGGGGTGAACTTCCTTTCCTTTCTTCGTGACTGCCTCTCTGCCTGAGGAGCGGAGGAAAGGGTTGCAAAATTGATGGCTTGTACGACCTCTTCCTTCTTTTTGAAAGGTTTCTTGAACGAAGTATTGGAAGAAGAAGGTCGTGCTATTTTCCCGCTCCTCAACCCTTGCTCCACTCTTTCTCCCACAGTGACTATGTCCGAAAAAAGATTGGAGGTACTGGCTATTGCCTTATCATAGTACGCTCCAGTCAGTGAATCTATGAACATGGCCACTGTCTCCTTATCAGTTAGTGGAGGCTTTATTTGGGCGGCCATTTCCCTCCACCTTTGGGCGTACGCTTTGAAGGATTCGTCGTCCCTTTTGTTCAGAGTCCTGAGATCTGACCTGTCAGGGGTCAGATCAATGTTGTATCGATATCGACGAAGAAAAGCGTCAGCCAACTGTTTCCAGTTCTAGACCTGCCCTCTTTCCAGCTGCATATACCAATTGAGAGTTGTGTCTGTCAGGCTCTCCTGGAAGCAGTGGATCAGGAGTTTCTCGTTTTCAGCGTGTGCGGCCATCTTAAGACAATACATCGTAAGATGGTTCTTGGGGCAGGTTAGCCCGGCGTATTTGGGGAAGTCTGGGACTTTGAATTTGGGAGGGAAATGGATGTTCTTCACCAGGCACATATCCGCTACCTCCTTGACGTCGAAATTGTGCCCTTCTACCGCCTTCAACCTTTCTTCTAGGGCGAATATATGCTGCTTAGAAACCTCAGGGGTGAGGATGCGTGCAGTCTTAGCATCCTTTCCATCATAGAAGTACTCTTCTTCTTCTTCCTCTTCGTGGCGAGAGGCGTGCTCCGTTTGGGCCTCGCCCTTGTTTTGACCCTGGCGCACGACCTCCATTAGTTGGGCCATTTGCTCGTGGAGGGTATTGACCTCTGCAGTGAGCTTCCGAATTTGTTCCTCTAGGTTCTCCATTGCTTTGGCCTTTTGTGCACGATTTCGGGTGGGGAGAGGACCAGCCACTTTCTAGAATGCCCGGAAGAAATTTATTAATGCATGTTGAGTGTTGAACTAACATGGATATGTATGAGATATTTTATTTAAATGATGCTAAATGCGCTCTTGCTTTTTATTTTCTCTCGGTATTTCTTTACTCATGATATGATGTAATATGGATGACACGACTTTTGTCAAAATTTTTATAAACGTTTTGATTTATTATTATTATTTATTTTGGATTTATGTAGCCTCTTATCTCTTCTGTCGGACTGTGTGGCTACTTAGCTTACAAAGAACCTGAAACCAGGCTAGCTAAAAGGCAGACTGTCCGAGATAAAATAATGGCTTTATGCGAAAGAGTAGTATTTAGCGTCCCTTATCTCTTCTGCCGGACTGCGTGGCTACTTAGCTTACAAAGAACCTGAAACCAGGATAGCTAAAAGGCAGACTATCTGAGATAAGGGTGTTTATTGAAAACATGTTTTTTGTGATTTCCTGTTGTTTGGTTATGCTATGCAACAGACAAATGCAACAAACAGATGTACACACAATTCGATCATCCACGAACAGGCGAGAAGTCGTTTTAATCACGAGGTAGGGTTTTCCTGCAGAAAAGTGCTTTGGCAAAGGTGGGTTCTAACTGTTCTCACCAAGGCTAAGGCCCCCAAGGTGCCCCCATTATAGGGTCCCCACTCTCCAGCCTTCCGACCATGCTTAGCACTAAGGCCATAGTCAGTCTTTGTGCCAAAAGAGGAAGGTTATCACCTTGAGTGGTGGTTTCCGATCACACTGGTGGGCACAAGGCCACCACTACAGCGAACCGTACCAGGCACCCACTCCCTATGAATTTCTCACTTGCCTCCGGGTATAGAGGGAACTGTAGTGTGCAAGGGTTTGTGTACAGTTTGTATTTCAAACAATTGCGTAAGTATAAACAAGCAACAGTTATTAAAGCCAAGCATTAAAACATGTTATAATACAAGGTAGGGTAAAAAGCGTAATTTTCTAGGTTTATTTACTTTTAAGCTGGCCCATCACTAAATGGGATCAACTCTCTAGCTTCCCAGTGGAGTCGCCATCTGTCGCCTCCGTAAAAACGAGGCGGTCGGAGCGACGCGATGGTTTCAACTTTCCATTTTTCGCATTTTTTATCGGACGCCTTTAGGTTGTCCGATAACCGGGCTGAACCTAGAGGCGAGGTTTTCGAAAAGGCGCTCTTGGATTGTCCGATAACCGGGCTAACCCAAGAACTAACTTTGGAAGGGTTCTTCTGGAATCGCCACCAATGTTTTTACCGGAAATATCGGAAAAGGAATAAAAAGGCGTTGGTTTTCGAAAAATCAACTTTGGTCATTAGAACCAGAGTTGGGTAAGGGAGTTAGTTACGTGTAAGGGAAGTGTTAGTTCCCTTACGACGCCCCTTTCGGGTTCCCTATGATAGGCCAGCTATATTAAATAATTAAACCGGCGAAAATACGCTTTTACCCTTTATTTTGCGAAATTTAAAGATTATGACTACATGACCCTATATCTATTGCATAATTGAAATAAAGCGGTGAAGGAGAGAGAGAGTGTGTAGAAACCTCCGAGGCACGCTTTCTATTAATTCTTTAATAATTTGGGTGCTTTTTGGCAGCCCTTCGCTCTTTACAATGCCGGAATCTCTCAAAAACGCTATAAAAAACTCTAGAAAACACTCAGAAACTCCAGAAATGCTTCGGAGGGGTTCTAGAGAGAGAATTTGAAGAGATTTCTAGAGAGAGAATGGAAGAACTGTGTGAAATGAGGGGAATGACGCAACTATTTATAGGGATTTGCGCCTGTTAGGTCGAGACGGGCCGTCTCGTCTGACAAGGTCGAGACGACCGTCTCGTCATTCGAGACAACTATAGAAGCTATGGAGTAGATGCCGACTTATGCAAAATTCATGAAAGAGTTGTTAACTAAGAAAAGGATATTTACTGCAGAAATAGTGGAGCTAGAAGCAGGACGTAACGCTATAATTCAGAAATCATTACCTCAAATGTCCAAGGATCCTGGCAGTTTCACTATACCAGTCACAATTGGGACATTACAAGTAAGTAAGACATTACTCGATTTGGGTGCTAGTATAAATCTAATGCCTTTGTCTATGCTTAAAAGAATAGGAGACTTGGAAGTAAACCCTACAAGAATGACACTGCAGCTAGCTGACAGATCTCTAAAGATTTCTTATGGAGTAGCAGAAGATGTTTTAGTTAGAGTGGACAAATTCATATTTCCTATTGATTTTGTGATTATGGACATGGAGGAAAATGAGGAAGTCCCATTGATCCTCGGAAGGCCATTTATGAAGACTGCCAAAGTAATTATAGATGTTGACATGGACAAGTTGAAAATTAGAAGTGGAGATGATGAAGTTAATTTTAATCTGTTTGAAGTTATTCAACAACCGGAAGACAAGAAAGATTGCCTCAGAATAAATACTTTGGAAGAATTACCCATCTCAAATGAAAAAAAAGATTACAAGCCTATTACACAACCCCAAAGACATCTCAATCTGACTATGAAGGAAGTTATTCAAAGAGAGGTACTGAAACCTCCTGAAGCAGGTATGATTTATCCAATCTCTGACAGTCGTAAGGTTATTCACAATGAAAAGAATAAATTCATTCCTACAAGGACAGTCAAGGGATGGAGAATGCGTATATATCACCTTGATCACTCACCTGCATGAGCCCTAAAGCAAATAGGCGTCGAGCTGAAGATGTTAAACAAGCGCTCCTGGGAGGCAACCCAATGTTTTGAATTTGTTTTTTATTTGATTTTGCAGTTTAAGTTTTTTGTGTATTTTTCTTCCTTAGGTTCTTTCTTTAAAAGATTTCTCCAGGTACACAATGCACTTCTCCTCAAGACTTTGAAGCTTTACTTCAATGGCCTGGGTGAAAGCAATGAGGGGGAGATTGATGGAAATGTTCCTGCATTCCCAAGAGATGATTTTGATGATGATTCAAGTCAACTACATTCAAGTTAACACCATTCAAGATGAATTTAAGGACAAGCTGAATTTTTGACGTAGGTGATAAAGATGATGATTCAAGCAAGCCCAAGATGATTCCTGAAGACTAGATAGAGTCTTAGAATACTGGATATGGAGGTACAAGTTGATGAAGTAATATTATGCATAAGCCTCCAAAGTACAAGTGTGATAAAATTCATAACATGATATTTTTCACTGTCATAATTAATTATGATACACCAGAAATGGAAAAATGATTTTCTCTATCATAATTAATTATACTGGTAATATAATAAATTATGACAATTCAAATTTGAAAAATATATCCGTTTTAAAGAATAAATGTTTTTGAATACATCCTGATTTTCTCTATGATATTATTAATGTCCAACGACCATTTTCTGATGCTTTTTTTCTATTTAATTAAGTTTTGATGAAAAATCAAAAACACACAATTACAGAATTCAAAAATACAATTTACATTCAATCAGTTTTGAGAAAAGAATTCTGAAAAAGGCAACAGAGATATTTTACACCTTTTGAGAAAACCCTCTTCTCTACTGCCTCCTGTGCTTTCATTGTTAATCACACTTTTTCTTGGAGATTGACATTCTACAGGCTTCTACAATTTGTTGTCTCCATTACCCAGGTGTGTCTGTTCTTATTTTTATTACCTTCATCCTTTTTGCATTGGTGGAAAAGGAGGTGTTTTTCATCCCTAGTGTGATTCTAGGGAGGGGTTCATCCTTAGTGGGATTCTAAGGAGGTGTTTTTCATCCTTTGATTTGTTCAGAGGAGGTGTTCATCCCTAGTGGGATTCTAGGGAGGTGTTCATCTTTAGTGTGTTTCTAAGGAGGTGATTGTCTTTTTAATTAGTTTACTTTTTACTGGTTATTCTTATGAGTTGATTGTAATTTGTAAACTGAATTTGAAAGATAGTGAATGGGGAGTCACTCTTGTGTTAAGAGTTGACTGGGAACTGGATGTAGGGTTGGCTATACCCGAACCAGTATAAATCTCTGTGTGCTCTTCTCTTTCTCTTATCTCTTTCTCTTTTCCTGATTATATTATTGCTTTCGCTTTAACAAATTATTGACTCACAAATAAATTTTTAATTTGACATCTATTTTAATTTGTGCATCTATTCACCCCCCTCTAGATGTCATTTGTCTAACAAGTGGTATCAGAGCTTGGTTAGATAAGATATTTCTAAACGATCTGTCAAGATGTCTATGCAGAATCAAGTTTATAGGGAAGGAGCTTCAATAAATAGACCACCATTATTTGAAGGAGAAGACTATCAGTTTTGGAAGGCGAGAATGAAAATATTTTTACAAACACTAGATTATGGTGTTTGGGATGTTGTACTCAATGGTCCTTACATTCCGATGAGAACAATGGAGTCTGGAACTGTTCCAAAGACTTTTGATCAATGGACGCCGGATGAAAACAAACGTTCCCAATATGATGTAAGAGCCCGAAACGCTATTGTTTTTGCCTTAACTCGAAATGAATTTTTCAGGGTCTCACAATGCAAGACGGAAAAAGAAATATGGGACACTCTTGAAGTAACACATGAAGGAACAAATGAAGTAAAGCGAGCACGTAAGAACACACTCATCCAGGAGTATGAATTATTTCAAATGCAACAAAATGAAAGCATCAAGGATTTCCAGACAGGCTTCACACATATAGTAAATCACTTGAAAGCATTAGGAAAGAGTTTTGACCATGAGGAGTTGAACACAAAGATCTTGAAATCCTTAGACAGGAATTGGCGACCAAAGGTCACTGCTATTAGAGAATCAAAGGATCTCACAGAAATGAATATTGCTACTCTATTTGGAAAGCTGCAAGAACATGAGATGGAGTTACAAAGGTTAAAGAACGGTGAACAGAATCAAACCAAGACGATAGCTCTAAAAGTAGAAAAATCTTCACAAGACGAAAGCAAAAATGAAGGTAAGTTTTGGGATTCTGATATGTCTCTTTTTGTTAAACAATTTTCTCACTTTATGAAGAGCAGGAAAAAGAGACAGCAAAGAAAGGAGAAAACAAATAAATTTCATTGCTATGAATGTGGAAAACCTGGTCATATCAAATCAGACTGTCCGAAACTTAAGCAAGAGAAGAAAGATGTGAAAGAGAAGAAGAAAGAGGAGAACGATACCTATAAGAGCAAACACAAAGCTTATATTGCTTGGGAGGATAATGATTCTTCCACAACACAAGAGAGTTCTTCCGAAAGCAGTGATGGAGAAGAAGAAGCAAATCTTTGCTTGATGACAAAAAGTGATGATGAAGCCTCATCACAGGTAAGTAGTACAAATTCCTTAAATGAATATGATGAGTTATTTAAAGAATATCAATATATGTATGAAGATTTTACCAAGTTATCTAAGAAATACAATGCACTTAGGCAAAAGTTTAATGCATTAGAAAATACTGTTGGTATTCTTGAAAAGAAAAATGAGTGCTTAAAGAAAGGTGTTGAGAAATCTAAAACTTTGTCTAAAAATAAAGAAGTTGTTAAACCTTGTGAAAGTTGTAATCTTTTGGAAAAGGAGATTTTCAAGTTAGAGAAAATAATAATCAATTTTTCAAAATCTTCTGAAAATCTTGATTCGATATTAGGTTATCAAAGAGGAAATTCTAGCAAAGTTGGACTTGGTTACAAACCCAAAGAAAGTCTAGAACCTCATAAAACTATTTTTGTGAAAGAGTCAAGGAAAACAGATGTAAAACCAATTTCAAAAATTTTAAGAAACGCATTTAGATCTTTTCAAAGAAAACCAACATATTTTTATTGCATGAAATTAGGTCATACATCAAATAGATGTTACATAAAACATTTTGGCATATCTAATGGTAAATATGAATGGGTGCCTAAAGGAACAAAGCATTTATACATGTCTAGATGATAATTTGAGCATCTAATTGATTATCAGAATCGGAATTTTTTTCTTGTTGTCATAATCAATTATGTTGACCAACTTTGAAATTTGAAAGTTTGAATTTGGAAAATTTGAATTTATGAAAATTTGAAATTATAAAGTTTGAAATCTTGTAATTTGAGATTCTTGAAATTTGAAATTTTGCAGTTTGAGATTTTTTTAAAAATTTGCAGTATGAGATTTTTGAAATTTGAAATTTTGCAATTTGAGATTTTTGAAATTTGAAATTTTGTAATTTGAGATTTTGAAATTTGAAATTTTTGCAGTTTGAGATTTTTGAAATTGAATTTGAATTGGAATTTGAAATTTGAATTTGAAATTTGGGATTAGAAATTTGAATTTGAAATTTGGAATTGGTTGGAATTTGAATTTGAAATTTGTTGCAATTTGAATTTGAAATTTGTTGCAATTTGAATTTGAAATTTGAAATCTGGAATATGAGTGCATTTAAATTTGAAAGCTTCCTAAATAAGAAGACTGCAATGGAGGGAAACTACTGCATTTAATTCCATTATCTCTATAATCATTTTATTCCCCTATCTTTCTCTCTCTTCATTTGTGTTGGGTATCCTAGATATTGTTTCCTTAATATGATATTTTTTTCTATGACACTTTTTAATGCATTATCTTCTCTACCTTGATTTATATACTAATAGGTACAAATTTGTTCTCAGTTTCTATTGCAATATTTTATGAAACAGGAAGATATTTTGATGATATTAATCTGTGTGAAACAGGGAGAGATTTTTTTCTCTTATAATATTTTTCATAATTATCAATGAAACATGGAAATATTTTGATGATATTAATCTGTCTGAAACATAGGGATATTTTTTCTTATAATATTTTTTTAAATTATCATTGAAACAGGGAGATATTTTGATGATATTAATCTGTGTGAAACAGGGGAAGATTTTTTCTTATCATATTTTTTATGATTATCAATGAAACAGGGGGAGATTTTTTGATGAATTAAAATCTGTGTGAAATTCTTTCCTATCTAAATTAAACAAGGGGAGTTAAGAGAAGTATTTGCTCATATGAGTTAGGGGGAGTCTTGTTATTAATGTATCCAGGCGGAGATTAAGAGACTCTGACACTTGATACAAATTTGTGCTAATTTTGAGCTGACTATATAGAGTCAAGCATTTTAATTCATTTTAGGTGTTTCCTTGATCATCATCAAAAAGGGGGAGATTGAAAGCAATGAGGGGGAGATTGATGGAAATGTTCCTGCATTCCCAAGAGATGATTTTGATGATGATTCAAGTCAACTACATTCAAGTCAACACCATTCAAGATGAATTTAAGGACAAGCTGAATTTATGACGTAGGTGATAAAGATGATGATTCAAGCAAGCCCAAGATGATTCTTGAAGACTAGATAGAGTCTTAGAATACTGGATATGGAGGTACAAGTTGATGAAGTAATATTATGCAATAGCCTCCAAAACACAACTGTGATAAAATTCATAACATGATATTTTTCACTGTCATAATTAATTATGATGCACCAGAAATGGAAAAATGATTTTCTCTATCATAATTAATTATACTGGTAATATAATCAATTATGGCAATTCAAATTTGAAAAATATATCCGTTTTAAAGAATAAATGTTTTTGAATACATCCTGATTTTCTCTATGACATTATTAATGTCCAACGACCATTTTCTGATGCTATTTTTCTATTTAATTAAGTTTTGATGAAAAATAAAAAACACACAATTACAGAATTCGAAAATACAATTTACATTCAATCAGTTTTGAGAAAAGAATTCTGAAAAAGGCAACAGAGATATTTTACACCTTTTGAGAAAACCCTCTTCTCTACTGCCTTCTGTGCTTTCATGGTTAATCACACTTGTTCTTGGAGATTGGCATTCTACAGGCTTCTACAATTTGTTGTCTCCATTACCCAGGTGTGTCTGTTCTTATTTTTATTACCTTCAACCTTTTTTCATTGGTGGAAAAGGAGGTGATTTTCATCCCTAGTGTGATTCTAGGGAGGGGTTCATCCTTAGTGGGATTCTAAGGAGGTGTTTTTCATCCTTTGATTTGTTCAGAGGAGGTGTTCATCCCTAGTGGGATTCTAGGGAGGTGTTCATCCTTAGTGGGTTTCTAAGGAGGTGATTGTCTTTTTAATTAGTTTACTTTTTACTGGTTCTTCTTATGAGTTGATTGTAATTTGTAAACTGAATTTGAAAGATAGTGAATGGGGAGTCACTCTTGTGTTAAGAGTTGACTGGGAACTGAATGTAGGGTTGGCTATACCCGAACCTGTATAAATATCTGTGTGCTCTTCTCTTTCCCTTATCTCTTTCTCTTTTCCTGATTATATTATTGCTTCCGCTTTAACAAATTATTGACTCACAAATAAATTTTTAATTTGACATCTATTTTAATTTGTGCATCTATTCACCCCCCTCTAGATGACATTTGTCTAACACTGGGGACAATCCAACTTTTCCGGAGGGGGTGAGAAAGTATGCAACTAAGGCTGAGGCACAAGATAAGGAGTAGATAACAAGTGAAGAAAATGAGGGAGAAAACTTACTTTGTTTTTAATGTTTTTAATTAATTTGTTTTTAATTTAATGTTTTTAATTGCTTTATTTTAAATTTTGAATTCCCTTATTGTCCCATAATTTATTTTAGAGCCATATATGAGATT